>PVKM010025360.1:0-19991 GCA_004027735.1 Carollia perspicillata | reverse complement strand
GGCGGTGGCTGCAGCTGCTGCCTCTGCTGTTGCTCCTGCTGGAGCCTGGCTCTGTTGGCCCTGCAGGAGAGAGCACCGGGGTGGTTGGAACCAGGACCCTATAGGGTGGTGCCAGCACAGTGAAGACAGGGCAGGGTAGAGCGGGGACAGACCTGGCCCGGGCCCGAGTCTCATTGTAGATGGCTGTGATGATCCGATCCTTTTCATCCATGAAGTTGCGGTGCATCTGCTCCAGCTTCCTGCACAGGGGTTACAATTAACCCTGAGTCCCTCAAACCCTGCTGTCCCCCAAGTCCCACACACCCTGCACCCCACTCTACGGCATCACAGTTTTATGTCTGTGGGGACCTCAGCCTAACTTCCTGTGCTAGTGTGGAAAGGGGTACAGAGTGGCCAGGCTTGTCCAGGGTCCAGTGACAACCCAGCTCTCTGGCTGGCCTGCCGAAGGTGGTGACTGCAGCACTTGAACATCAGGGTGGTCCTCGCAGAAGATCAGAGAGGGCTGGATGTCTAACTCCATCACTGAGCTAGGTGGGCTGCTAGCAGTGAGCACTGCCTTTCTGTCCCTTTGCCGTGGAACCTCAGTGTCACGGCACATGAGAGAGAGGGGTGGGGAGACAGCTGACTGCCAAACAAGTGAGCCTCGTTGTTGGTGAGGCCCAGTCACAATGCATTTCTTTCTTGTGCATGATTTTGGCTCCATCACTACCTGGCAGCCAGCACCAAAGATTTACATGCAAATTATAAAAAACAAAACAAACTTAAAATGACAACAGTCTCCCTTAGTGCAGAACTGCCTTTGTTTGCTAAGAAGAGGCTCCAGAGACCTATTTCACACAATCTGAGCCTGAGAGACACAGGAGTCGAGGTCACGGGGGTGGGGTGGATGTCTGACTGGCCCCCCTTGGCTTCACTTCCCCTCGTGCCCTCTGCCCACCACCGCCGGGAGAGGCCGGGATGCACCTGAAGGCAACATAGTGCAGGCCCATGCCCGCCAGCATGATCAGGAGGCAGTACCCCAGCACCCGCTTGTTGTGTCTGCGCTGCTGCTGCCTCAACTCTGGTCCCTGAGGCCTCACATGGTGAAACTGGGCCCAGTACTGCTCATTGGGGGGTGTCCAGGAGCTGCTGGGAGGGAGAAAATGGGGCAGTGTGGGGATGAGGCTCCCCTGGAGACTTGGAGGGGAAATGGTTAGCTGCAAGAGACTGTACCTGTGTGCTTGATGGGCAGACTTGGCATGGGCTGTGGTTCCTGGAGACTTCGGGGGAGTGGCTGAGCGGAGCTGATAGTCATATTCACGGCGGCTCTGCTCCCGGCTGAGTACTTGGTATGCTTCACTCAGCTCCACAAAGCGGCTGTGCAGGGTTGGGTTCCCGGGGTCCCGGTCAGGGTGCAGCTGGGATGGGGCAGGAGTCTCCTCATCTCCCTTCCCAGGACCCATCTTGATAATATCCACCCACAAGGGCTCAAATCATCCCCACAGGCCTTGTTTGGAGAGTGACCTTCACTCTCAGGCCCTCAGGCAGAGCACCCCTCTGGAAGGGCAGGGCGTCAGGAAGTACTCCTGCTCCCTCTCCACCTGCTGCCTGGTCCAGGTTTGCTTAACAGCAGGCAGGTCAAGAAAACTAATCCCAGGCAGGACCCCTGGCTTTTCTCACACCACGCCAGACCTCAGCCCTAAAAGCACCTCCCCCTCCCTGTGCATGCTGAGGGAATGTGGCACCAACCAGAGTGAGCCACTCAGCTCCATCCCTGGGAATTTGGTGTGCACCCCATCTGGCTCGAACTTTCTTTCCCTCCTCCCTGCCTAGAACCACTGGTACCTCTTTAGACTTGGAGAAGAAAGCTCGTTTCACGTCTTCAGTGCTGGCACCAGGATGCACCCCTAACAGTTCATAGTAGTTCCTGGGGCCAGACCTGTAGAGAGAAGCCAGAACCTGCAGGGGCTAAAGAAACACAAAAGATACCCCTTCCCTACTCCTCCCAGCGCCCCTGGGCCACACTCTTCAAGTCAGCAACCAGGAGCTGAGAGGCAGGTACCAAGGGAGACCTATCTCCAAACCATCCCTCCTTTCTGAGTGTTGGAGGAATAGGGCAGGACCCAGGAATCTGCATGTTTGTAAAATGCCCCCTCCCCAGGTGGGTTAGGATCCGTGATGCTCCACAACCACAGGAGTTGTGGAAAGTGCATTGGGTTTGGCATGGGCTCAAACTTCAGGTCTGGCCCTGGCTGGTGTAGCTCAGTGGGTTGAGTGCTGGCCTGTGAACCAAAGGGTTACAGGTTCAAGTCCTGGAGTTGCGGATCTAGTCCCCCATGAGAGGCAACCACACATTGATGTTTCTTTTCTCTTTCTCCCTCCCTTCCCTTCTCTCTAAAAATAAATAATTTTTTTAAAAAAAACCTTCAGCTCTGCCTCATAACTTGCTGTATAACCAAGTAACCTTGGTGGTCATCCCTTAATCTCATCCTCAGCAGTGAAGGAGAGGGTTACCTGAGACAAGGCTGTAAGACACCTGACACAGAGATCACAACTATCTCAGCACCTAGGGCAGAGCCTGGAGCTCGGCAGGCCCCCAACAAAACCCACTGAACGACCAGGCCGGCACCGGGCCCCCGGTGACCGACTCACCGCTGCCGGGCGGCCTCTGCGAAGAGCCGGGTGGGCGGGCTGTGGGGCCGCAGCCGACGTAGGCACAGCTGACATAGACACAGGGGCAGCATGGCGGCAGGCGGACAGCTAGTGAAAAGAGGCCACAAAGAGGAGTGCATTGGGACCAGACCTCAAGCACTCCTAGGGCAGAGGGAAGGGGGCTGGCTCCATTAACGTGCGAAGGGAAACTGAAGCAGGCTCGGAGGACCTGTGAGCAGGTGGGGCCTCCTTGCTTAAGACCAGACCGCGGCGCCCTGCACCTGCCCCGGCTCTGACCCGGGCCCTTCACACTGGCCTCGGTGTCTGTACAACCAGCAGCGAGCGCGGAGAAACCCCTCAACCCACCCCATCCAGGGAGTTTGAGGGGCGAACGAAGGAGGAGCTACATCGAGCCCCGCCCCCAAGCACTCACAGACTCCGCGGCCGCCGCCATATTCTGCTCCGCTTCAGACCCCACCTCCACGTTCTCATTGGCTTGGACACCCAGACACACCCACCGAGACGGAAGTTGCGATTAGGCCCTGCCCCCATAGCCCATTGGCCTTTGGCGTCTTAGGCCACCTCCAGAGGCCGAGTACGTTGTGCAGGCTGATAAGCGCGGGTGTCCATCCGGGAAGCGGCCGCACTACATCTGACACTCAGTGAGGCTATCTGCGGTCACTCCACTTTGTGATGAGATACTTTTAACAGAACAGCTTCCACCCCGTAGGCAACTGGGACCCTCATCAGAGCCTGGCAAGAAAACATGGCCTTCATCCCAGTATGCAGAGGGCAGTACTGAGGCTGGGCTTCCACTCCCTCCCCTCAGGTCATTTCTCCTGTCTCTCTCACCCGCAGGCTCTCTCAGCGGCTCCTGTCTGTCTCATGGAAACAGCACATATCAACAAAATCCAAGAATAAAGTCCTTTATTGTCTTTCGAGCTGTGGTGATAGGTATGGGGACCCTAATGTGACTCAGGTGGAACTTCCCTGGACCCGGTTGTAGAGGAAGATGGCGCCTTTGGCAGAGGGGCAGAGCTCCGCCCACATTTCAGTCTCCTGCAACCTCTTCACGTTCTGTGGGGAGACAGTGAGAGCCAGACACGTTGCCCTCAAGTCTTTTGCAGGAGTTGTGCCCAGAGTTCTGAGCCTCAGAGCCCTCTGCACCATCCAGTCCCTAAGGAGACATGTTAAAGAGGCTGAACAGGTTCCTGGCCCTCTCACTTGGGCTCTGGGCATCCCCAGTGAGGCCTCATGACGCTGGAGAAAAGCTCAGAGATCTGGGAGCCATGTTTGACCCCACCCACTGAGACAGACATGCATCGCCAGGCCTCTGCAAGTCCCAACCCCAGCTCCTTGTCCAAGCAAGACTTTGCCACCTCACACCTGTGTCTCTACAAAGATAATTCCTGTGGACTCGTGCGCCTCTGGTCCTCCACTCATGTAATGCTTCCTCACCTGCTCAGAGGTCAGGTTGCACCTGGACAAGACATAAGAATGGCCCAGTCGATGCCCAGCTCCTGGAGGGTCCTTGTGGAGCTCCAGCTGTCTCAGCCCTGCCCCTCAACCACCCACCCATCCCAGGACCCAGGACCCTGTCCCCCAGAGCTCACTCACTGGACGTAGAACTCCGCACTGGCGCGGCCTGCACTGGTTTCATTGCGTGCGATGCCCAATAACTGCGGCTGGCTCAGGGTGAGCAGTGGCAGGTTCACCTGGGGCCAGGGTCCCACCTGTCAGCGCTCACCGCCCACATCCCCGCCCCTCTCAGTGGAGGTCAGCACATGCATTACCCTGGTACTACAGCATTTTGCAGCTTGTAGCTCTAGTGTCCAGGATCACAGGATGTTGGATCTTGGGCACATTCATTTTACAGATGGGAAAACCAGGACCAGAGATTGGATAATTTGCTCAGAGCCACACAAGGAAAGTCAATAAATCGACTTCCAGTTACTTTTCTTTTCAACAAACCTGGGGGGGAGTAGGTGAGACATTTGTCATTGTTCACATTGTAAAGAGGAAGAACCTAAGGCACACAGAAATGGTGGATAGAATTGCACTCCAGCCCTGGCTGGTGTAGCTCAGTAGATTGAGCATGGGCTGCAAAACAAAGAGTTGCCAGTTCGATTCCCAGTCAGAGCACATGCCAGGGTTGTGGGCCAGGTCCCCAGTGGGGGCCACATGAGAGGCAACCACACATCGATGTTTCTCACCCTGTCTTTCTCCCTCCCTTCCCCTCTCTCTAAAAATAAATAAATAAAATCTTTAGTTTTTTTAAAAAAGTAATGAATTTACTTTAAAAAAAAAAAAAGCATTCCATTCCAAGTGTGCCCAGTTGCAAAGCCAAGTTCTTCCCTCAGTGCCACATGCCTGCAGACACTTGCACCAGCCCAGACCGAGGTTGTGGAATTCTGGCATGTTCTGTTCTACAACCTCCCTCCTAGTCCACCACCCTGACCGGGCCACCCCTCACTCACCTCATCACAGATCTCCTGGAGGACACTGGAGAAGAGTTCATGCACCACCAGCTCCCCAGGGAGGTCCTTGTGCAGAGGGCTGTCACCAGGGCACAGGGCCTGTGAGAGGTGAGGCTCAGCCTGCTCCCCACCTCTTCCTGCTCTGCCTTCCCCCATGCTCGCTGGCCCTGTGGGCACGGTGTGAGAGTGTTGGTGGTCTCCTCATCCAGGCCCTCCTTTTCCAGACGGACTACCAGAGGTCCAGCTAGGTCCTTGCCCCCATTCCCTAGCTTCTGACAGGTCTGGGGAAGGGATCAGTGGGGAGGCTGAGGGGCTCCCTTGAACAGACTTGCATAGAAGTACCAGGCTACTTCCCCCTGAGGAATGGGGAAAAAGCTGAGCTCTCTGGGTCGCTGCGCCTTTGCACACAGCCTAGCATCTTACCTGAGGTTCAGGGTGCCCACCAGGCACGTCCACCAGCCCAGGGGCCTCAGCCACCCGCTGAGAGCGACGCAGGAAGACAAGGAAGTCATCTGCAGTGGTCAGCGCTGCGCCCACTCCCAGAGGGTCTGCCAGGTAGGCTTGCTTGTCACCCCAGTCAGCAGCCCCCTGCTGTTGAAGCCAGGCAGCTGAGCTGGCCCAGTTGGTGCCCAGGAAGTCTCGGTAGGAAGTAAGGCCCAGGCGCAGGAGCAGCTGTGGCCCCTGCGAGCCAGTGGGCACCAGGGCAGCAGAGTGCAGGCGGAACTTAGGAGCATCAAAGATCCAGGGCTGGGCCTGGATCCGGCTCTCCCAGACAGCAGCGATGGTCTTGTCCCCTCCTGGCAGTGGACGACGGTCGTGGGCTGGACTCAGCTCAGCCCGTACTTGCTGCTCTGGCAGCCCACCCGGCGGGCACTGCAGCAGCAGAGACACCTCAGGGTCCATAGTCTGGACAGGGCAGTTCTGGGGAAGGTCACAGCCAGGCCTATCACCTTGGGGTACCGACAGCCCCCCACAGACCTACCGAGGATACTTCCAGCCCTTTTGAACGCCCCTGAGCAGTAAAGTGTCTTATCGTCCAGCAAGAGCCCGAGACTCCTCCTGCCAGATATTCCTGGGACTCTAGGGCACCCCTACCACCCCGAGGTCCTCTTCCAGTCACTCCCTGGTGTCGATGTCTCCCAAACCCAGGGGTCCTTCTTCCAACCCAAGACTCCCAGGAACCCCTCCCAGGGTTCGGAAGCTCCAGCCTCCAGCAGGGTACTCACCCCTAACTCAGCCCGCAGTCCCCGCCCCTTTTCCCCCGAGCGGAAGTGCCCGCCCCTCCTTCCCTGGCTTTTCATTGGCCGCTTTCAGGCGCTCCGGAGCTCGCGTCGGCAGCCGCCTCGCAGTGGGAGGCTGTGAGCCTAGCGGTCTGTTCTCCCTGCTCCTGTTCGTTCTGCTGTGGCCCTCCAGGTTGTCCGCCCGGTTAGTCTGGGCTCCTGCCCCGCCTCCTCAGGTCCGCCTCGCGGGGCCGACTCTCGAGCCTGGAGCGCGGGGGCTCGGCTTTGCTGGACTCCGTGGCTGACAGTGTCACCTTGGGCAAGTCTTGCCTGCTGGGCCTCAGTTTTCTTTTCTGCACCAGGGAGCTGGGGGTGGGAGGTGAATTTAATGAGCTGAATACCCCGCTCCCAGCTCTCCCCTCTTGAGGCTTTTTGACTTTCTGGGCAGGGTGGGGTCATGGGACAGCCCTTCACAGTCCCCACAGGCCACTGCTCCCCACAGGTTTTGATCATGAACTCTGGAGGGAAGAAGCAGGAAGCAGCAGGGCCCAGGGGTAGAAGGGCTCACAGACCCCGGGAACAGGTGTGTTCCTCACCCCTCACCGCCCCCCACCTCCACCCCCTGGCGGAAAGGGGAGGTGAGGGGACTCAGTCTCTCAGTCTTGGCTCCCTGGGAAATGCTGGTGGGGTGGGACTGATGGCTGACGGGTCACACTGTTCTCTGCAGAACACAGAGACTCTCTCTCTCCTAGTCTCCCCCTGTAGTAAGTCACTCAGTGTTCAGGGTGGGCAGCAAGGCAGGATCACTACGGGAACCAGGGGCCACCTCCGAACTCTTGCAGGACCGAGATGTCCAGCTGTCCAAGGCGCTGTCCTATGCCCTGCGCCACGGGGCCCTGAAGCTGGGGCTTCCCATGGGGCCTGGTAAGTGAGGGGCTTGGCGGGGGCTCCAGCGCAGGGAGCAGTGTGAGCCTGTTTGTGACTGCTCTCCCCCATGGCTCCCACCACAGCCCTGTGGGGACGGCATGCAAGGTACATCCCTCCATTTACAGGGGAGACCCAGAGCCCAATATCATGTCTGGGGCAAACTGGGAAAGGAGCCTCTCTCGGGACATAAACACTTATCCCAAAAGTGGGCATGGGGTGGGGGGTGGGGGTGCAAAGGAGGCTTATTGAGTATCAGCCTTGAGCCAGGTACTGTGCTAAAAAGGGTCACTTTATCTTTGGGGCCCTCCAGGAGGCAGAACCTATTCCCTGGTCAGTTGAGGAAACTGAGGCTTGGAAAGGGAAGACTTTCTAAAGGTCACACCAATGAACCCTTGTGACCCCCAAGCCCAGGCTCTGTTCTGGTCACCTGTGTCTCCCCCATTCACTCTGGCTCAGGCCAGAGCAGGCTCAGCCCCTGAGCACCCCATATGCCCACAGGTGGCTTCGTGCCCCTGGGCGCCCTCCTGCAGCTGCCCCAGTTCCGCAGCTTCTCAGCTGAAGATGTGCAGCGTGTGGTGGACACCAATGGGAAACAGCGGTTTGCCCTGCAGCCGGGGGACCCCAGCACGGGCCCTCTCATCCGGGCCAATCAGGGTCACTCGCTGCAGGTGGGGGATAACAGGACAAGTGGGAGAGCCAGGCGGGACCCCTGCCTGGGAGGGACTCTCACTGCTGCCCACTCCCTCACCCATACCAGGTACCTGAGTTGGAGCTGATGCCCCTGGAGACCCCGCAGGACCTGCCCCTGATACTTGTCCATGGCACATTCTGGAAGCACTGGCCCTCCATCCTGCTCAAGGGCCTGTCCTGCCGGGGAAGGACGCACATCCACTTGGCCACGGGACTGCCTGGGGACCCTGGTGTCATCAGTGGTCAGTGCCCCCCCCCAGGACTCCCACCCACTCTCCTCCCAGGCCCCCCTCCAGAGCCACCCCATACCCTGTGTGCAGCAGCACCCTCTTCTGTCCACTGAGTCCAGCGCCCCAGCCTGGCCAGGTTTGATAACTGCAGCCCCAGGCACCACACACCCCAGCTCCAGGTGTCCCTGCAGGCATGCGGCCGAACTGCGAAGTGGCCGTGTTCATCAACGGGCCCCTGGCCCTGGCAGGTGAGTCTGGGCACAGCAGGGACAGCTCTGGGCCTGCAGAGAGGGCCTGGCCGCATCCCTGGCTCTGTGTGCAGATGGAATCCCCTTCTTCCGCTCTGCCAATGGGGTGATCCTGACTCCAGGGAATGCTGATGGCTTCCTGCTTCCCAAGTACTTCAGGGAGGCTCTGCAGCTGTGCCCTACGCGTGAGAACCTCCACTCTGCCCTGTTCTTTGTGCCTGAAGCCTGTGCCCTTTACCTCTTTCCCGGCTGACTTCGGTCTCCCATTCTCTAACCGATTTGTCTCTATCTCAGGAAAGCCCCTCTCCTTGGCTGGTAAGGAAGAGAAAGAATGTCAGAGCGCTCCCAAGCACAGCTCCAGGGGAAGGAGGATGATTCAACAATAAAATATTTATTTTAAAATAAGAAATGTAAAAGATAACAAAAAAGAAACTCCAGTTTGAAACCATGAATTGTCATCCTGTAGCTACAGCTGGTCTTCCTTGTGTACTCAGGGACCACAGTGAGGTTGGGGGTGTTGGTCTCCACCACTCAGACCGGGGAAGGGCGGTGTTGGGGAGCTCAGGGCCCACCGTCCCTCGCCTGGGGGAGGGCAGAGTCTGGCCCAGCCCGGTCCCTGGTCAGCACAAAGCCAGTGACAGTCAGTGAATGTGCCCAGCTCAGCACATGTCTAGAGAGGGTGTGGGCAGTGAGTCCCAGTGCGTGTGGGCCTAAGAGTGGCCATGGCAGGTGGTGAGCAGAACAGGGGCAGCAGGACAGGCCTCAAAAGGCCTCGTGGCCACCTGTGAGCTGCAGGAAGAGGTCCTCATCCAACTCCTCCCCTCGGGCGCGCTCCCGTGTCGACAGGAAAATGTAGCCGCCTATGTACTCGTGCACAATGCGGCAGCTGGCGGACATGCAGCTGAAAGCCACGTTGATGTGTTCATCAAACTCGATGGCTACCTGCAAGCGGGCAGTTAGAGGGGCTGGTGGGAGTGGGATGCAGGTGCAGCTCCTGCTCAGCCCTAGCAGGGTCTGACCCCGCCCCGCCCTCGGCCCCGCCCTCACGCCCACTCCGGGCCCACCTGCCGGATGTCCCAGTTGACATTCCACTGGCGCATGTTGCTGAAGCGCCAGGTCTTGACCACGTCACCCACGGCCAAATCGATGCGGATCAGTCGGTTGTTGGCAATGCCCAGGATCTCATCTTTCTTGCTGCCCTTGAACCTGGTCCCCAGGAGGACAGAGTGTGAGCCAGGGCCCCACCCCGCATGGCCCCGGAGCCTGCTCACACAGCCAGGTGCGGTGCTCAGGAGCAGGCTGTGCACATAAGTCCCTTAGGTTCTCTGGGTCTCAAGCTCCTCCTCTAGAGTATGGGAGTCAATCAATACGATCATCGTAACATTTAGGAGCATCAGGCAAATAGTCCATGCCTTTACGTAACTTTCTGGTATCATCAGCTTTGTTGGCTTGGAAACAGGCAAAGGGGCAGTCCCTGTTCCACCGACCAGCCAACCCAGGCCGGAGAGGGACAGTGTCGGGATGGAGCTGCTTCTCCCAGCCTGATCTCTCTGTGTTTGCTGTGGGGGTGCAGGGTTGGGGGTGGGGCACACAGGGCGCCCTCAGGAAGGTCTGCCCACAGAGGACAAAAAAGGAGGCATCAGGGTGCCGCCCCCAGATGGTGGGTGAGGGTGGGGAGGGGTGGGGCTCTTACCTGACCAGGACATAGGAGATGCCGAAGTCCGGCAGGGACTGCCAGGCCTGGATGAAGCGCAGCTGGGCCTCCGACAGTGAGAGTTGTGCCACATTCTGGTGAGCTTCCAGGATCCGTGGGGTGAGCTGCAGGACCACGCTGGTGAGGGCTTCCAAAGTCCCCGAGTCCCCCTGCCTGTCCCCATCAGGGAGACAGGACGCTAAGCCTAGGGCAGGGGCAGCACCCACTGTGGGGCCACCCAAGTGCACACCCTCTCCCCATTGTGAGTTGAGCCAGGCCCTAAGGTGGACATGGGCAGCTGGATCGTGAGCCCCTCTCCTCTGGGCGGGGACCAGCACACTCAGGCTGAGGGACATGGGTGGGAGAAGGAATGCATGAGCACATGGCTTTTCAGAGGAAGTCGCTATGGAGATCCAGGGGCCAAGGATGGCCAGGTAAACCCTGCGGTCATTCCCACCCCACCCCCTCTGGCACCTGTTTGGCCTTGAACTTTCTCTGGAAGCGGGGCGCAACAAGGCCATAAGGGTTGAGGCCCTCAGGGGACGCATCAGGTCCCTGGGGCTGGTTGCCCAAGCCCCCAGTGCCCGTCCGCTGCAGGCTGAGGAAGGCCAGGATGGCCTGCACCTCACTGGCATAGCTGCTGTCTGCCATGGTTCGGCCCTTGGAGGCCAGTCGGCAGCCGGCCATCCAGCGGGCGTACTGCTGCTCCTAGGGTAGGAGGTGGGAGGGTGGTGAGGGGCCAGCCAGGCTCAGGTTGGGCCCACCGCCCCTCCCCCGCCACATGCCCGCCTTAGCCTCCCGTGGGGCAGTGCTCACATCCTGGCAGCGCAGGTAGATTTCACTCATGCCCTCTGGGGAGGGCACCAGGAGTTTGATGCAGAATTTCTGGCTGGACACGTTGACATCAGGGACCACCTCGCAGCCTGCAGGGAGGAGAGGGGTGGGCTAGGAGGCCGGAGAGGGGGAGCCCTGCCTGTGATGCCCCCGGGGAAAGGCCAGCCCTACACGTCCACCTGAGAATACAGCCTGTTCCCCGGCACTCGGGAGGAAGCAGGTGAGAACGTTCACCTAGCCTTCCCACACTCACCCTTGAGGTTGAGCTGCTGAACGGGGTCCCCTGGGGCTTCATCCTGGCTCTTGTAGTAGGACAGCGTGGTCTCCTTGAACACTACCCAGTGCTGGCGGTACCCCTTCAGGGTGAGCTTTCTGGGCCTGAGGGTGAGGTGGAAGGTGGGGACCAGCCACCTTCCTCCCTCCTCTCTGTCTCTTTACACTAGGCCCCTCCCACCGGCTGCCAACTCTGCCCCCAAACTCACCGGAAGATGCGGAGGTGGTCCTTCAGCTCCGGGATGGTGGTGAGGCTGTCCTGGGGAGGAGGGGTGTCAGAGGGGCTGGTTCCGGGCCTTGCCCTGACCCCGGTCCCGGACCAGAGCCCCTCTCACCAGCACATCTGTGCGCGCTGATCCCTCCAGCTTCACCTCCAGGTTGTTCAGGGCTGCGTCCAGATCATCCAGTCCTGGGTCTGCGCCTGCCGGTTCACTCACCTCCCCGCTCTGGGACAGCTTGTTGATGTGGTACTGGGTGGGGCACGTGGCCAGGGAGGGCTCAGCGGGCAGCCGGTTTGCCCAACCATGCCCCGAGCTAGGCTTCCCCAGAGGTGGGGCCCCACCCTGGGAGACTCTTCCTGCCCGGGACTGGCCTGCATCCCTGCCACCCCGAGCCCCAAGGCCTGCCTGGCACCTGCAGGGCTGCAAACACCATCATCTCCTCCTCGGTGCAGTCCGTCTCCTCCAGCAGCAGGTCCCACCGAGCCTGCTCACACAGCTGAGTCAGCCGCACCGGGTCCGTCTAGAGCGGCGGGACGGCGAGGCTGGGTTGGCCAGGTGTCGAGTGCCCTGCGCACCCTGTGTGCCCGGCCTGTGAGCCTCCGCCCTCAGCCTGCCCTCTGTGCTGTGGCAAGCTTGTTCATTGGCCCCACGCAGGCCTTAGAGCCTGTCTGCCCCACCTGCCCAGGTTAAGTGACACCTTATTCCTTCTAGACCTTTTCATACAGATGTTGATTATGCGTCTGCTGTGTGCCCTGCACGCTGCCGAAGGGGACGCAGCAGGGCCATCGGTGAATGGGTAAAGTGACTCAGGAATGCGACAGGAGCCGTAAAGGACATAGCTGTCCGGGGTAAGCTGGGTCAGGCCATCAGGCGAATGGGACTGGGTCACAGGGAGCGGGTCCTCGGGAGGAAGCCTTCCCCCAGGAGGAGACATGCTGTGCTGAGATGTGGAGAAAGACAATGGGCCACTAAAGGGAAGATGGATGGGAAGAACGTTCCAGAGAGAAGGAACAGGGAGTGCACAGCTCCAAGGGGGACCCCCAGGAATCTATGGAAGCCCAAGCCCACGCTCCCTCTGAAACCCCCCAAAACTGACAGCAAAGGCACAGGAAAGGTAAACCCGGAAGGACAAAGGAGAGCGGGGCCTAGAGCAGGTAAGAGGCGGAGTGCTGGGAGATGAGAAGCAAAATGGGAATGGGAGCCGGGGTGCTGGGATCTCAGGTCTCCCCTCTTGCTGTGCCGCGAGGGCACCGATAAGTTTTGAAAGTAGGAGAAAGCAAACAGCAAAACGAACAAAGAGCTGGACAAAGGCACGCAGTCCACATGGAGGACCCCAGGACAGGCTCTGGACGGTAATCTCCTGGCTGAGAGGCGAGGAGGGGCCGGAACGGGGTCTGTAGGAAGTGCATAAAAGGAGCGGGTCCCTCTCCACTCCCTGCAGCCAAACGGCCAGCTGGCGCCTGGCAGAAGCCAGAGATTTTCTCTCCGAGATGCTGAGGCAGAGGTGCCCCTGCATTTGGTACTTCAGGCACAGCTGGGAGGGGTGGCACGAGGTGCTGAGAACAGATACATTAAGAGAAGGCTGGCGTTCTGAGAGGTGAGACAGCCCGGCTCTTCCCCACTCGTCACCCAAGACGTCGGCAGTGAGCCTTCTATGCCCAGTTGGGAGATCAGAAGGTTCGGTGCTGAGAAACTGATGCGCCAAAGAGAAAAGCCCGCAGAAGGGTGGCATTCCCGCCCTGGTACCCCCAGGAGGTTCCCCAAAATACCAAGCCCTATTCATACACTCTGGGTTCCCAGCTGGCTTATAAGAGCCTTCCTTGTAAATACGAAAGGACTCGCAAGGATCCCCCACCCTCATGGCCAGCTGCTAGCACGAAGTGCACAGACCGAGTCAAGCAGGAGGGAAAGAGATCTGGAGAACATAAAGACTGTGTAGGGAGAGAGGGAAACTTCCAACACTAGTCAAAATCCTTGTAGGGACAGAAATACTGCACCCATAAAGCAAGAACAGGAGGCTAGTTTAAAAAGGAACATAATTATAAACTTAGAGTAGTTAAGACTCTGTGGGATGGACAACAAGAAGCAAATTGACCAGTGGAACCAAAGAGAGTCAGAGGGACCCAAACACGATGCTCACCCGACTCAGGACAAAAGTGACCCCGCAGTCACGGGAAAGAACGCCCTTTACCGTGAATGACGCTGGGTCAGTTGGGTGCCTGTGTCGAGAATTTATTTGTGCCCCTACCTCACACCACATACCAATATCAATTCCCGATGGATTGCAGATCAAATGTGAAAGTTAAAACAAAGCCTTTAGAGAAAAATAAGATTACATCTTTGAGATCTTGATGCAGAGTAAAAGATTTCTTAAACAGGCCACAAAAGATGTTAATCATAAAAGAAGAAATATAAATCAGAGTATACTAAAATTAGGAATTTTGTTTATCAAAACAAACCATTAAAGTGCTCACTTTGGCAGCACATATACAAAATAAACCACTAAGCCCTGGCTGGTGTGGCTCAGTGGGTTGAGTGCTGGCCTGCAAACCAAGAGGTCATCAGTTTGAGTCCCAGTCAGGGCACATGGCTGGGCTGTGGGCCAGGTCCCCAGTGAGGGGCATGTGAGAGGCAACCACACATCAATGTTTCTCTCCCTCTCTCCCTTCCTGCCTCTCTCTAAAAATAAATAAAATCTTGAAAAAAAAATAAACCATTGAGAGAAAACATCCACAATATATGTATCTGACAAAGTACTCATCTACCAACTGCATAAAGAACAGCAGAGGGGTATGAAAGAGACACACAAGTCCTTACAAAACTGGCAAAAAACTTGAACAGAAACTTCACACAAGAGGATTTCCAACTGGCTAATGGCCATATAAAAAAGGGCTCAACGTGATTAGTCATCAAGGAAATGTAAATTACAGCCTCATAAAAGGCACATCACAGTTGTCATGGGCCGGGCGTGGGAGGAGTGACTGCAGAAGGGCACTAGAGAGCTTCCAGGGGTGACGGCAATGTTCTAAAACTGGGCTGTGGCCGCAGTTGCACAACTGTATACATTTACTAAAAATAAGCGATGCTTACAGTGGGTGATTTTTATAGTATGCAAATTATATTTCAATAAAGCTGTTTTAAAAAACGCACAAATGAAAAACCACATGAGATAACTTTACACATCTACAGAATGGCTACAATGAACAAGATAAGAAATACCACGTGAGCCCTGGCTGGTGTGGCTCAGTGGGTTGAGTGCTGGCCTACGAACCAAAGGGACTCCAGTCCGATTCCCAGTCAGGGCACATGCCTGGGTTGGGGGCCAGGTCCCCAGGAGGGGACAGGCGAAAGGCAACCACACATTGATATTCCTCTTCCTCTCTTTCTCCCTCTCTTCCTTTCTCTCTAAAAATACATAAAATCTTTTTTAAAAAGTTAGCTTCCCCATTTCCTTCTTTTAAAGGTCTTACTTATTTACTTTTAGAGAGAGGAGAAGGGAGGGAGAAAGAAAGGGAAAGAAACATCAGCGGGTGAGGGTTACATTGATCTGTTTCCTCTCGCGCATCCCCACTCAGGGACCCAGCCTGCAACCCAGCCACGTGCCCTGACTGGGAATCGAACCAACAACCTCTTGGTTTGCAGGCCGGCACTCAACCCACTGAGCCACACCAGTCAGGGACCCCATTTATTTCCTTTTAAAAAGGAAAGAATTGTGTACTTATGTTCACCAAAAGACATATACTGCAATGGTCATAGCATCTCTGTTCTTAATAGCCCCAATCTGGAAATTGCCCAATGCCCCTCAACAGTAGAATGGAAATCAGCTGTGGTATATTGACATAATGGGATGCGACATGCCAATGAGAAAGAATAAACTACACCTATACACCACACGAATGAATCACACGCACAGCACTGGGTAAAAGAAGCCAGACTAAAAGTGTAGACTGTGCAATTTCATTTGTGCAGATTTCAAACACATGCAAAGCTCATCTGTGGTGATGGAAGTAATGATAGTTGTCGCCTCTGTGGGAGGTGGTGCCTGGGAGGGGCAGGAGAGGGGCTTCTGGTGGTTGGCAGAATGCTATGAGCTCTAAAAAAGAACACTCAAGAAATAAGAGCTCTTAGAATTTAAAAATACAGCTGCAGAGATTAAACCTCCAGAAAGTAGAACAAAAGAACAACGAGCTTAAAAATAGGGAAAGATCAATATCTAATTTCTTCCTTTGAAAAATCAGTCCAGGGGGTCTGATATCTCCTAGGTCCCTGCAAAAACAACAACAACAAAGAACAGAAAGTGGAGGGGAGAAAATTATTGAAGAAATTGTAAAGGGCATTTTTCCAGACCGGAAGGACCCAGGTTTCTCATTCGAGGGGGCTCAGCAATGTGCAGAAAGATCGGTGAAGAAAGACCCACACTACCGAGAGATGGAGAACACCAAGAGAGAAAGAGAAGACTTTAAAAGTTTTGGATACCTGCTCCCTGCCTCCAAGAAATTTAACAAAAGTGTGTGTCACATAGAGAAGGACTGAAAATAAAAATGACATCAGACTTTTCAACAGCAACATTGGGAACTAGAAGACGATGGGAAAGTGGCTTCAGAATTTGGCTGGAAGATGTTTCCAACTTCGAATTCTATACCTCGCCAAACTATTACGTGAGTGAGCGTAGAAGTCTGACCTTGGAAGACAGGCAGAATTTCAAATTGTTTAAGTCTCACATACCCTTCTAGGGGAAGCTATCGAAATACATTCTCCATCAAAAAGAGGGGGTCAGTTGAGAGAGAGGAACGCAGGTGATCCCGGAACCAAGACGTCCCGGGTGGCCTTCCCCAGGGAACAGTGGAGAGGAGACTAAGAGACGGTGTGCGGTGGGCGTGGAGTGCTACGGTTCCAAGGTCCTGAGAAGGGCATCGCGCTGACTGGCGTCCTAACGTGGTCAACCATTCTGAAAGAAGTGTTTTCATCAGGCTGCAATGTTGGAGGGGCTTGGCCATGGAACATTCCACCTCAACCCTCAGTGACAAGCCACAGCCCCTGAGAGCCTTTTGGGGTCTCTTTTCAAACTGAGCACAAACAGACAATTAGTAGAAAAATAGGTTAATAAGAATATAGCAGTTGTGAACTGTAAAAAACATGACCAAGGAAGGAAATATCTTTACTCTGTGGCTTGGCTAAGAACACTATTTATATGTGTCACTATTTATAGCCATGAGCATGCTGTTTTCAGCCCAAAACTATAGCACAGCTCCATGAAAATGAATAAAGCACAGTGCTGACCAGTGTGGCTCAGTGGGTTGGGTGTCAGCCTGCAAAGCGAAAGGTCGTGGGTTCAGCTCCCAGTCACAGCACATGCCTGGGTTGCACTCCAGGTCCCTGGTAGTGGGCGTGTGACAGGCAACTGATCGATGTTTCTCTCCCTCTTTCTTCCCTCCCTCCCCCTCTCCCTAAAAAATAAATAAATAACATCTTTTTGAAACAATAAATAAAGCACCGACCCACACTACACAGCGTGAATGCCCCTGGAAAGCATGGTCCTGAGTTAAAGAAGCCAGACACGAAGAGCCGCACTGGTATGACATGTCCAGAACGGGCAAAGCTACAGAGACAGAAAGGAGATTACAAGTCGCCTGGGGCTGCGGGCGGTGTGGGGAATGAACGGGGAGTGCCTGCGCGTGAGCGTGAGATTTCTTTCAGCGTGTTCTCAAATCGCTTGTGGTGATGGCCGCACAACTCTGTGAATATGACAAAACCACCGACCTGGACATTGCCAGTGGGCAAATTGTATGATGCACGAGCTGTTTCTCAACACAGCATGGAAACAACAATCGCAGCAACAAGTGCGACAGCGCGAGGTTGGGGGGAGGCGGTCCGGCGTATGGAACAGCGGGTGCGCGACAACGAGGGGAGATGAGAGAATCCCGTCCTTGAGGTTCTCGGACGACGCGCGAAGCGGCAGTGTTACCAGGTGGCAATTGGGTACGTGTACTGTGACCCCTACAGCAACGACTTAGAAAAGAAAGCACAGCTACCAAGCTAATATAAAGGGAATAAAGTGGAATCATGAAAACTGTCGAACGCAAGAAGGTAGGAGAGGCAAGAGAAGGGAGCAAGGAAGTCCCCAGGACAGGAAGGAGGTGATGCCTGGGGAAAGGCGTGGGCAGGGCCAGAGCAGTCTGGGCCTCCGGGAATGGCAGCCGGGCCACATGCAGCCGCAGGGCCTCTCAGGCAGCAGTGACGTGGCCTAAGGCGCGTTTGCGAGGGTTCCTTCCAGAGCTGGGGGGCGGGGCGGGTCCAGAGGAGAGGAAGGTGCAGGAGGAGGGCTGCGGTACGGCTGGACAGACGGCGGAGAAGAGCGGGTGGTTTGGGGCTTTAGTTCGAGGAACGATCAATAGGACCCCAGGAGGGGTGGGGCGGGGGGCAAAGGGAAGGATCCAGAATGTGTTAAGTCTGGGCTTTGCGATGAATCCATGAGGGGCAGGAGGAGCTGTCTGTGGGGCTCTGGTGGTTTTTCAGAGGGCCGCCTGGAGCCTGTTGGTTGCTAGTGGGGACAGTCGGCCTGGAGGGACAGATGCACACTGGCACCTGCCTCAAAGCCTGGTCCCTCACTCAGCTCTGTCCCTGCAGGTCCCAGTGCCACCCCCACCCCAGGAAGCCTTCCCTGAGCCCAGGTGCTGGGTGTCTCCCACCTGAACAGGCTTCCCAGGGGCCCTTACGCACTGTCCACATGGATCTGTGGGCATTTTCCCCCTGACACCCTTGGCCTCAGCCCAGGCCCAGCGCTGCGTTGGCACAGTTAATAAACAGGTATGGATGGACAAATGGACAGAGACAGACCCCTACAGGTCTCTAACATTCCCAGAGCCCCGACCCCTGGAGCTAGCTCCCCATGTCTCATCGACCCAGACCCCGCTTGTCCCTGACCCGGCCCACCTTAGGGTCCAGGTCGAAGAAGCTGTAGTACTTGAAGCGCAGCCAGAGCGTGTCCCCAGACTTGATGTCCTGCTGCATGAGGCACCGTGACGAGTCCAGCCACCTGGGCCGTGGCACAAGCAGGCGTCAGGGCTGAGCCAGGCATAGTGCTGGGGCGGGGTGGGGGGCTGGGCAGGTGGCTTGGGGGCAAGCACACACATAGAGGGAAGGCCTGGGAACAGGAGGCGTGGATCTGGGGTGAGTAGGACGCGCAGGGTGTGAGCCGTGCCAGTGGGGCTGTGGCCCCAGGCACAGACCCGGCGGGCAGTGCACCTGCTGTGGAGCTGGGTCTTGTCCAGCAGGGAGCTGGGCCGAGGCAGGCGCTGGAGCAGGAGGGGGTCGGGCGGCGGCTGCGGCCGGCTCAGCATGTGGTAGCAGGCCTCCGTCTGTGCGCTGTCTGAGAAGTGGGCTGGCATCCCCCGGAACAATGCAGGCGCCATGCCTGGAGAACAAGCTGGGGTCAGCAAGGCCCTGCCCTCAGCCCTGGGCCTCATGGGCCTGTCCCCTTCACCCAGCCCCTGGCCCACCCAGCCAGTGCTCACCCCCGGCCAGGACGACCTTGGTCAGGTCATACACCTCCTCCTCTGGCTCCTTCTCCTTCTTCTTCTTCTCCTTCTTCTCAGGAGCACGGAGCAGAGACAGCTCCTCAGGGTGCCGGATACCTGTGGGACGCTGCGGCCTCAGCAGGCACCAGGAGCTGCCCCGTGACCTCCAGTTCCCCACCCCGCCATGGGCACTTTGGGGCAGGTCACAGCCCTGAGGCAGGATGGGGGCCAGAGCAGCAAGGACAACAGGACAATAGCTGGGCCTGTGAAGGGAGGGGACCAGCCCCCCTGCAGGAACCTGGCAGCGTGGCAGTGTGGGGACCATCGTGGACTCACTGAGCAGGCGGCAGATGGCAGCCACAGCCTGGAAGAGGGGCTGGGAGAAGCTGGCCCGCAGGCGCACTGCTCGGCGATTAGGCAGCCGCAGGATGACCGGCCGGTGTTGGGGCCCGAAGAAGAGGCGGGCATCGGCCAGGATCCCGTACTTGTCCAGTGTCCAGTGGGTCTGCAGAAGCCACCGCCTTTTCTGTTCCCACCAGATGGCATGGTCCGACCAGTCCTGCTTGCGGTCTGTGGGGCCCCAGGAAAAGGGGGCGGTGCCCATCAGCCTCGAAGGGCCCTGCCACCAGCCCCGAGGCTGAGCCCCTGCTTAGGGTTCAGAGGACTCTAAAGACTACCCCTCCCCTGCCCAAGCCAAGGACAGGGCCAGACTGGGTTGGCTTGGGGTCTAGGACAAGGTCATGTCAGAATGGCTCTTGGCTGGCTAACCCTGCTCAGCCTTCTGGGCTCAGTCACTACATCACTTCCTAGAGAGCCCCCAACCTAGAATCTGTGTGCCCCAATCTTAATGCCCCCACCTCACACTGGGCTCCCCCACACAGCCCCTCATGTGCCCCTGAAAACCCTGGCCCACTGGCCCTACCCCTGGCATTCCCAGGAGCTCCGGGCAGAGGCTATGGCGGGGCCCAGGGTTGTGCCTGGCGCACAAGAGCAGGCACTCCGTAAATACTTAGTGGGTCCCAGTTCTGTG
>PVKM010025359.1:0-19987 GCA_004027735.1 Carollia perspicillata | reverse complement strand
ACACATGGACATGAACTAAAGGGGGGGAATGTGGGTGGGAGAAGGTGTGCAGGGTGGAGGGGAATGAAGGGGAGAAATAGGACAACTGTAATGGCATAATCAATAAAATATATTTTTTAAAAGAAAGAATAGATGGGATACCATATAAAGAATAGATTGAAGGGCAAATGGGAAGAAAGTGAATGAGGTCATTGTAATAGCCTAGGGAGAACTGAGGTTCTAGAAGGATAGTGGTAAAGGAGAGGAAGAGATCTGAGCAGAGGGAAGAGAGATTTTGAAGGCTGAGCTAATAGGAGGGGGGAAAAGAAGAGAAAGAAGGCACCTACACCATAAAACAACCTAGGAGGTGAGAGAGTTGGTGTCTGGAGTATGGCAGATCAGCAGCTTTGGGATGCTGGTGGAGGGAACAAGTGTCTGTATTAAGGTGGAAGGTGGAAATCCAAGCCTAGAGCTCAGGGGAGAGCAGTATGGATTGGAAATATAAATTTGATAATGATTAACGCATGGCATATAGCACCAAGGATGCTGGATTGAACTCTTTTAGGGTGAGCTGAGAGAGGAAAATGACAGACTTGGTTTCAGCTGGGAGGCTCTCCAATATTTACAGTCAAGCCAAGAAGCCACTAGAGGAGATGAAGAAGGGGTGATGGATGTGGCAGAAAAACCAGGATGTGTGCTGTCCGGGAGCACAGGGGTGGGGTAGGGGAGTGTACAATGGAGGGAGTGGCCAGTGCACTGAATGAAGGTGAGAGTCAGAGGAGCATGGAGGGTATTGGTGAACTTGACATGAGTATTTCAGTGGATGGTGGGCATTGTAGCCAACTGAGGTTGATAATGAATTAGGGGCAAGGCAGGAAGCTAAAGTTATTCTACTAAATTGAAGTTATTTGAATTCTCAAGTAAAGAGAGTAAAGCTCTATATGGTCTTTTGGAATCTGGGTTTTCAGTTCTTAAAGAGTCCTGGCACTTTCAGTTTTGCTTCGTGAAGATGGCTGCTGCCCTGGGGACTGAGTGGGTTCCTAACCCCTCCAGGAGCCAGAGGTCCTTCCTGCTTTTTCCCTGCACCTCCCCAGCCCTCTCCACCCAGCAGTTATACAGCAACTCAAGGGCACAGTTACACACCCTGGGGCTCTAGCTGGTCATGCTCCGTACTGCTGAGGCCTTTTAGCCAACCTTTCCTATTCAGAAAGTGCCCCCTTGCTGGCAAGTGATGGTAGTTAGACATTGGACTGATTGACACAAAACTGTCAATAAAGGATGTGGGATCTCTACTGAATGCTAAAACTGAATGCTCTGTTTTATAGCCAAAGGAAAAATTTTCTGGAAGCTATCAGCTCTTTGGGTGGATCGGCAAGAAGGGAGGATGCAGCTTTAGCTGTTTGGAGCAAAATTTTCCAGCTGATATGACAGAAGTATTTCTTGGGGCTGGGAGTGAACACAGAGAAGAAGGGCAGGGCTGTACTGTGCCAGGGAGTGTAGGCACAGAGAGGTGGAGAGTGAAGGCAGTGACCTCTACGGTGTCTTCCAACTCCAACACCCATGTCTGTAGACTCCATGTTTCTAAACGAGGGAAAACACAGTTAAAATTCCAAAGGACAATTGTTCCCACATTCATCCAGTTGGTCTTTACTGAGGACCTTCAATATTGAGGAAAAATTAAGTGAATAAAGGAAACTGAAAATGTTTAAAGATGAAGTTGAGAAATCTAAAACCTAATAAGTTGTTTTAGAAGACAAGTTTTAACTAAATAGAAAATGACAAAGAAAAAGAAACTAAAGGCATCCAAATTGTAAAGGAGGAAGCAAAACCGTCATGACATGACAGTGTACATAGAAAATCCTATAGACTCCACCAAAAAACTACTCGACCTAAAAAGTGAATTTGGAAAAACAGTGGGGTACAATGTCTCTATTCAGAAATTAAAGGCATTTTTGTACACCAACAATGAAATATCAGAAACAGAAAAAAAAGTACCTAGGAATAAACCTAACCAAGAATATAAAAGACCTATGCTCAGAAATCTACATAACACTGAAGAAAGAAATTAAGGAAGACACAAACAAATGGAAACATGTACCATGCTCTTGGATTGGAAGCATCAACATCATCAAAATGTCCATACTACCCAAAGCAATATACAGATTCAACACAATCCCTATTAAAGTACCAGTGACATCTTTCACAGATATGGAACAAACATTTTAGAAATTTATATGGAACCATAAACGACCCCGAGTAGCTGCTGCAATTTTGAGAAAGAAGAACAAAGGAGGAGGGATCACAATACCTGATATCAAACTGTATTACAAGGCCACCATAATCAAAACAGCCTGGTACTGGCATAAGAACAGACACATAGACCAATGGAACAGAACAGAGAGCCCAGAAATAAACCCAAGTCTCTATGGTCCATTAATATTTGACAAAGTGTGTGGGGGAAACTCTGCACAAGTCCTCCTGTCTGCCACGGATGAAAATAATACTACCAAGACATGATCTGCTTGGGGAGGAGAGGTGGTCAAACTTTCAAAGGAGAAAGACCAAGAGCCCCTTCCTCAATTGCTTTTTATTAGGTTCATAGCACACAGGGATACAGGTAAAGCTCATCAATCAATGTCAGGTGGCAAGGATCAGACAATAGATAACATTTCAAAGAAATCTGAGGGCTTAATCTGAGTCAGTGTCTGTCAGGTAAGGGGGTTGCAAAAACTTTAGGAGACATAATCATTTCCTGCCCGGACCCTTATCATATGGATGAGAGCACTCTTAGCAAAGCAGGCTTCACAGCACTTTACACATTCTTTCTTATGTCTGATCACCCCAGAACCCACTCTAGCTGGCAGAGGGCTGCACCCCCTCCCCATCATAGATTCAGGCTTGAGTGGATTAGAGCCAGGAAGTGTTTCTCCCAGATGGAAAAGGGACTCGGGCTATGTCAAGGGGACACGGGGGGGGGGGGATGAGGGTCTTTTGCCCCCATTTTGCTGCAGCTCCCCTGGGGAAGAAGGGCCTCCCAGTGATAGCCTCACTCACCAGTAGGGGATCTTTTAGTTACCCCCAAAGAACTTCAACTTCAATTTCCAACTTCACATCTTAATGCATAACCAAAATTCTTCAGGGACACACTTATTTGGCCACAGAAGTCTTATCTGTTTATAAACACATAGAAGGAGCAATTGTTACTATCATTGCAGGGGCTCTTCCTGGGCTCTAAACGACCCTCACAGGGGTTCATTATGTCCACACTCCAACTACACTGCACAGGGTAGGCAGATGCATGTGCACCTGCATTTGAAGGAGTGAGTCCAGGCCTAACTTCCTATGCATTCTCAAAGAGGCCTATGCCCCCAGAAGATTAAGAAGTATTAATTGTTTATCAGAACTGGCTGAACCCTCCAGCTTGAAAGCTTGATGAAAAACTTGGGTTTACATCATTTAGTAAATGAAGAGCAAACACTTCATTTTCCTATCCCATAACTCTTAAGAAAAAAGTTGTTAGCAAATAAATATCTGTAAACAGGTTAAAGGTAAGGGGGACTGGTTATTAAAGACCCCTGGCTGGGAAAAGGGCACTGAAAAAAGAGACCAGGCAGCAGCAGGTCCCAACAGGCCTGCTCAGTGTCCCCGTGGAACGCAGGATCAATCAGGGCTAAGTGCCAGCTGCGGTGCAGCGCAGCCAGGGCCAGAGCCGGCCACCTCCCCAGACGCGGGATTAACATGGACACAGGTGCCCAGGATTCTGCATGGATGAACAACAGTAGTTCTGAGTATTTCATTCTGCCCTTCGCTGACCTAAGCTCTGGCTTTTTAGCACAGAGCTGGGGGAGGAGGGGTAAAGTAAGAACTTTGCAAAGGATTTTGAACAAGTGTCATTTGAAAACTCTCCTCATTCATTTCCATTAAACTGTACCTTACTATTGATGTGAGACCTGGATTTAGTATACTGCTTTTTGGCGGCCCTTAACCATGTAAAATGTGTCAGAGTCAGCTTCATATTGAATAGAGCTAATATTCCAACCACCATTTAAGATTTTGTTTATATGAAAAATCTCTGATAAAACCGGAGTTCTGGTGGGGAGGAAGGCCTGAAACTGCACGAGATTACGTTAGTTACACCTTGACTTTTACTAACACGGTACTCACAGAACACAGAGAGCATCACTGGTGTTTCAGACTGCACATGTGATTCCAGACTTCGTTGGAATACATTATATTTAATTATACAAGATGTAAAAAATTCCTCTTGTCAGTAGGCCTTCTTTCTTCAAATTTCTACAGCCCAGTTAAGGGTCCAAGAGCCACAGTGAATATATTATAGAAATTAGAAATGGAGAAAATTTTGTTTACTCATTGGACATGATTTTAGACTTATATTTCATTCATGTGGTTAGTCACTTAATACTTAGTGAACACCCATCTTAAGAAAAGTTATCTAAAACTTGGAAATATGGAGTGGAGGACAGCATGTCCTTTCAATGTCACCCTGTGGCATTAGCAGGCCAACCCAAGAAAATTTTAATCTCTGGGAGAATGTGTTTGATGTTGTTGTGCTCACTCACTGGAGCCTGACCCTGTGAGGTTACTTGTCGATCACTGTCCACTAGAGAAGCTACACTGTCCTGTAGAACATGAGCCAGCCTTGGCTGGTGTGGCTCAGTGGATTGAGTGCTGGCCTGTGAACAGAAGGATCTCCAGTTTGATTCCCAGCTGGGGCACACGTCTGGGTTGCAGGCCAGGTCCCCAGTGGGGTGAGTGTGAGAGGCAACCACACATTGGTGTTTCTTTCCCTCTCTTTCTCCCTGCCTTCTCCTGTCTCTGAATATAAATTAATAAATCCTTAAAAAAAAAGAACATGAGCCAATGTTCTATCTAAATGACAATCTTTTTTTAAAAGATTTTATTTATTTATCTTTAGAGGGGAAGGGAAGGAGAGAGGGAGAGAAATATCAATGCATGGTTGCCTCTCATGAGTCTCCTTCTGGGAACTGGCCTGCAACCCAGACATTTGCCCTGACTGGGAATCGAACCATGATCCTTTGGTTCACAGGCCCGAGCTCAATTCACTGAGCTACACCAGCCATGGCCTAAATGACAATCTTACCTCTGCATTCTATTTCTCAAAGGTCCTGTAAAACCCCAATTCTTTAAATTGTTTTATCAGCCAGCATCATTATTATCGTATATCTTCCCTTATTAATGATTTGATAGATCTTTGACACATACTTATCCAAGGTTGGGATGACATCATATTTTGGGCTCTGAAAGTTATTCTCTGTGCTATGAAAGTTATGCAGGAATATGAATGACAACTCCTGTCCCCTGTGTCAATCCACAGGAAAAGGATGAGCAGGCACAGTAGGCAAGCCAAATGGGAATAGTGACTTACAGACAGGAGCACAGGGAACTCCTTGAAAGCAAGGGGATGCTTTTGAAGAGCTGGGCAGTGAGGAGAGGCAGTGGGCTATGACATCCTTGTCCTTATTTTCGGAAATTTCATTTCTCTGTCTTACTTTTACCTCTTTGTGTTTTTCCCCCTTCATTTTAAATACTCATGGCTCCTCTGCTTCTCCCTACTCAATCTCCCCCTTCCTCATCTGCTCCCATTTATCTTCCCCTGACCCTTTCCTTCTGGTCACTTCTGTTAGGAGGGAGGTAGTTAGAGGCCCTGGTAGAGGGGTTTTCCCATGGGTGAGGGGCTGGGCAGAGAGATTATGTCATTTTTCAGGGCAAATTGCCTATGAGGCCATGGATTGGAGATCATTTTAAAGGGAAAATGCTCTGAGATATCAGAGGATGAGAAAAAAGGCCAGGGAGCCAGGCTATCTACATTTATTCAAAATGGTTTCATGGAGTTGTATGTTCCCTTTAATAGGCAATTTAAAATAGTATCAATATTTATGTGGCATTTATATAGCTGGTGCTAATACAGCCAATATCTCCGTCCTGATCCCCACAAAGATGAAAAAGACACTGGTCTGATTCTTCAGATAAGGAGCAAATTGCTCCCTGGAGCTGCAACCACTCTTTCCAGGGCACGGGGGCCATTTGGAGCCCAGAAGAGGAGCTGCACTCGGTGGTCTCTGCCAGTCCCACCAGGTTACTGCTGCTCCTTCATCACACCCATCCATGCAACCTTTCTAATCTAGCTGGTGTCCCTGAGTTCGGCCCAGAGGGCAGAGATGATTCCCCACAGCCTGCAGATGGGCAGATGGAAGCACAGGCTGTCAAAGGGCAGAAACTAAGCCCGACTCTCTGTCTAAACGAAATTCGTTGTGATGCTCAATTAGCACTCAGTAACAGGAACAGACAGGCAAAGTCTGTGCCATCCTGATGACACGTGGGATGCACCTCCTCATTCCCAGCCTCAAAGGGGTGTTTCAGAATGAGTTCTGCTCGGGATGTTAAGTGCTGTCTGGTCAGAAGGCTCCCCAGATATTCCTTAGATTTGCACCCCTAGCAGTGAACAGTCAGAGATATATCCAATGCAGTAAAAGAGTGACCATCTCCTATGAAAAGCTCTTTACCAGCTTGGTCTGTGAAGACCCTTCCCTGATCATTGCTGGCTTCTCCTCTCTCTTCCTCTGAACTTCAAAGGCCAAGGTCAGGACACACAAAAGCAGCAAAGTAGCTTGAGCTCACACAGTAGCTCTGTTCTTGAGGAGCTTCCATCTGGCCTTGGAGACTTCCAGACTCGTGAAGGAAGAAGCACCACAGCCAGCACTGGCCCACCGGCACCAGAAACACAGATTTCCCATTTGGTGAGGACATGAGGGCATGAAAAGCAGACACCCAGGTGGTCCAGGTTTGAAGCACATCACACCAAAAGGATACACTGTGGCAACCAAAAAGCAATTTTGAAAGAATCGATGTTCATTACTTGGGAGTGCCACACATACCTCATAAGGAGGACATAGAGATGATAGTTTCCTTCTTTAAAATCTGTAGCAGAAGCTATTGCTGCGCTGCCCCTATCAGCCACCCTTGGCACTCCCAGGGCACCGGTGCCTACATTTCTTTGCCTGGGAAAGTGGAGGCAGGAAGTGGGAGCAGTCTGCAACCCAAGAATGGTAAGGTCGCCCAGTAAATACCCTGGCATCCTCACCCAGTGGTAGGATATTTTTCCAGAATTCCCGGAGGGATTAGCTCCAGGTCCACGCAACAGTAAATGGATCCACCAGCCTCTCCTGGCAGGCTTACTTCTCTCTTGCCCTTCCTCACTCTCATCACATTGAAACAAACATGTACTCCAGGGCTTGTCTCAGAGTCTAACCCGTCCCAGTCCCTGAGGAAAACTCCTCTCTCAGGTCTGCACAAACCATGCTCCCTCTGCAAGCAGGCAGGAGGAAAAAGAGGCCAGAAAGTTTGATGGTTTCATTGTCTTGCTCCTGTCACATATGAAGTAGAGGAGACCAATTCAAAGAGCAAAAGATTGCTTGGTGTATACCCAGGGCAAAGTAGTGCAGATCGTCATAAAATAATACCAACTATCTTGGAGAATACAGATATTGCTAAAGAGACACATTTCTTTTCAAACAGCGTGCTCTTCATTCTAAAGCTTGTTTGATTTAGAAAACCAGAAACAACTGTTAAGAACTGGGCTGTCCCCCAGCAGAGTGTTGAGCTCCCTAGTGCCTCCCCACGGGGTTGCATGGGTGCTGAGAGCTCTCTCCCCGCAAAAGTAGAATGGCCCTCAAGGGCCCACCATCGTATCCACCGTGGTCTTATCACCACACTCGGTACATGTAAGCTAATTTCTGAAACACAACCTCTGTGGTAGAGTGGCCTACCACACTGAGGTTTACTTCTCACCTGAGTCCCACACAGTCCGACCCAGGTTGATAGTGTAGGGAAAGGGTTGTGGTGGCTCTTCTGTTTGTTGTAGTCACACAGAGACCAGGGCTCCTGTATTTTTGGCTCCCCCTCTTCTAGGGCCATGGAGATGGTCCACACGTGGTGCTGCTCATCCCACCCTCATCTCCTGACCCTGTCAGAAAACCACAGGCCCAAAATGGCGTCACTTGTGCTAAAAGCCCATGATACCAAACGTAGAGTTAACACCTGATCTCACTGCAGTTTCAACCTCTCAGAAATGTAATTTTAATCAAGCAGCCTGCCCTTTTCTAGTCAGGACTAGTGAGGTAATCCCTCACTTGGGCCCTGGGCATCCCCCACAGCAGGAAGAAGCAAGCTGCACGGTAAAACCCTTCCCTGTGTCTTCCCCCAAAGGAACGGTGTCCTGACCCCAAGTTCTCCCTTTCTTTTCTCTGTTATTAGCTCCCTTGCCCACCCTTCTTCCTGTAGAAACCTTCCCTTCTGTACAAGTCCACAGAGTGCCCTTCTAGTTCCTAGATGGGATGATGCCTGATTCATGAACTGCTTAATACAACTGATCAGATATTCAAATTTACTCAGCTGGGCTTTATCTTTTTGACGCCGGAATCCAGGCGTGTGGCCGTAAACAACTGCTAAGAAGCAGGGAGCACCGAGGAGGGAAATGACGTGGCTCTGGGCAAACACTGTGCTCGACATCCGGGGCGGCCTGCCAGCTGTCAGAAGGTCATCGATTCTCATGGAGCCTGCGCTGGAAGGAAGGAGGAGGGGTATTCCTCGTGTTGTGAACACACAAGTCTTCTTGCCCAACTAAGAATGTATATTCAGAAATCACCAATGACACCTATAGACACCTAGCGCCAGCCTCAACCCGCAGCTCACTGCCCCCCACGCACACGAGCTCCTGGGGTGATGCCGGCTCTTCACACCTGGAGTTGTGACCTGACTGTCAGACTCTGCTAGTTAACTCACAAATTGATCTGGCCAAAGGCTTCACTAAGCAAACCCTACTTTCCCACCTGAGACATGGCTACACTCCTCCACTGAGAAACTCACTTGATTAAATTCCCTTTTTCTAGAATGACTGAAAGCCCTACGGTATCAAAACCCAGCCCTGCAGAGGGGGTTGCAATGTAAATGACCTTAAATGAAGTCTTCCTCTCAGAGCAACAGAGGTTCATTTTCTCTAAATAGCTTCAAGCACCACGAAGATTAGCATTACTGGGAGCCTGTGTGGATTCAGAAAGACATCACCTGCAAAGTTACAAGACACCCAATTGCCTTGGAGCCCGCAGGGGCCCTAGGAGCCTCTAATCAGATGAACAGCAGCTGCCTGACCTACTTGGAATCTGGACTAGGGAAAGTTGGGTGTAGCTTTGTAAAAATCGGTGCGGGACTGTGGGATTAACATGTGTTGCTGGGGTGTGACTGAAACCAGGCAAGTGTTTCAGGATTTTGCCTAAGAACAATACTGTCGAGGAACCACGGTTGGGTCAAAGAGGCATTTTGATGTTTAAAGACTTGAAATGAGGCTACTTGTAAAGAAAAGACAAGGAAATAAAAAAGGGAGGGAGAGATTTTAGGAGAGGTCAGAGAAGGCAAGGTTGGGGTGAAAGCAAGATCAGACGTCAGAAGAGGAACCCACAGAAGCCAAGGCTGGGGTTCTCTGACAATGTTACTTTGTTACTCCATAAGGTGGAGACCAGCTGCACATCTGGCCTGAGATCATCTCTTGCCTGATAAGACTGAGGGTGTCAGAATGCTCAGGATCACCACAATACCACAGCTCTGTGCTTCCCCTCAGATCAGAGCTGTCCTGGCTTTCATCTGCCTCCTACATACAGCAAGGCCTGCGTTTCTAATGACAGCTGCTCACTACTTTCTGTACTTCCTAGAATGTACAACGAAGAGCACAGATTGTGCTTTGTTGAACCTGCATTCTGGTTCAACCAGGGGGACTGGCATATTGAGATGTGTATTAGGCAAGCTTTTCCAGAGAAACAGAACCAGTGGGATACGTACAAGTAGATCTGTATCTACTTGTATAAACGAATCATCTATTTATCTATCTATAAATGCAGATTTTCAGGCTCCACCCCAGACATGCGGGGCCATCTCCAGAGTGAATCCTCACAGACACTCTGGAGATGGCCCAGAGATTGGCATTTTGATCATTCTCAGGTGATTGTGATGCCCGGAAGAGTATGATCACCACTGACCTGGAGGCTGAAGGGCTGAACAGTAGCAGTGGGAATTCTAGGGCCCTGGAGCATTATATAACACTACCACATACTTGTATAGTCTGTGCACTGTACTAAGGGCCTCTGTGTGCATGTAATCCCCATGATGGCTCTGTAAAATAGATCAAACTGATCTTTGCCAATGATGACATGGAAGCTCAGTAAGATTAAAACAGCCTGGTTATTCTTCCAGTTGTGATGCGTCTTAATATATCCATCACCTGCCTTCTTCTCTCCCCTCCTCCCTTCCTCCCTTCTTTCCTTCCTGTCTTCCCCTCCTTCACCCTGCTCGCTCTCTTGCCATTTCTTCCAGTCACTCAGGCCTAATTCTCCCTGCTACTGGGACGCTGCCCTCAGCTGCCAGCCCTCTTTAGGACTGCCTCACTGAAGACAGCCTCCTTGCTTGAAGTCACACCTTCTGAGAGGCAGCCCATACCCATTGACCGGTCCAGGTGAGAGAGTAATGGTCTGGCCCACCCTGTCCTCCCAATGAAGGGCTGTCCTGTTCAGAGGTGCTGGGAATCATGTGTTTCTGTTTCTTTCCTTCCATGGTGTTGACCATCCTGCACTCTGTACTAAGCATCCTGCGTGCTATTCACCACATCAGAGTGGCCTCCCACAGAACCCCAGCTGGGCCAGTCCTGTCGTGTTCTTGGACACTGAGTTGACACTGCTATTTGTAATGAAAGATACTTGTATTGTTACTGTCAGTGTAGCACTCCCCACTCACACGCACTCATGCACACACACACTTAAAAGTTCTCTAGAAAGTTTGGCACTACTCAGTAGGTACTAAGGCTACACCAATTGAGCAATAGTTCAGAAAACCTACTCCAACATAAAAGTGAGTTATGCAAAGTCTGAAGTAGAGACACTTGAGATATATATATGTACATAGATATATCTTAAGATATATAGAGATAGATAAAGATATAGACACAGACACGTATATACAATACATATATGTATGCATACCTATATACACATACACACTTGAACCTGTTTTCAGGCTGCCGCTTGAAAATGCTTTAGCCATACAAAGCTTGGGTTTCCCCCTGAAAATCTTCCTTTGACCCTTTGCCATGCTTAGTTTCTGAAGCCCCAGGAGCTCGAATCAATTCAGCATTTCCCACAAAAGGCCTCGAGTGTGACACAGAACAAGCCTTTCTAGTGACCTACTATCAAGCTGTCCGTCTGGAAACTGAGCTCTCCCTCTATCCCATCAACTGCCTTTCCATGGACAATAGATCATCCTAACAGACCCACACAGAGGTTGTTGCCTTAGGCCCAGAGAAGTCAATTACGTTCTCTTGTTCAGTGTCAAACATTCATTTCTTCTTTTGCATGACAGGAAAGAAAACCTGGGCATGCTTTAGGCATGGCAGACTTGGCACTAAATCTAACAAATATTTTTTCTTTCTTTTGTTACAATAAAGTGATTTCTCAACCACCTGTTGTCTCCATGAAACAAGTACTAATTAACACGACTATAGTGTTGACCTTCCTTTTCCAAAACTCATCATTTATGGATAGAGGGCCAGACATGTTAGAGGCTGGGGGAACACAGTGGGCAGCAGGTTAATTGTGAAGCCCGAAGTGATGGCATGAGAACAAAAGGAAGTGAGCCTTGATGTTCTGCTTTGGCAAAGCGATTTCCCACTGCAGGGAGGAAAACCTGCTGCCTATGGGAGCCAGGCCTGGCGTTAATCTTGGCAACAAAGCTTGGCCTCACAAGTGTCAACCAAGGAAGGACCAAGCTAACCTAACTCTTTTTGCCAAAGAGGAGCAGAGTCCTCATTCTTGGGGTTAACCCCTCTGTTTACAAATGATAACACTAAGGACCAGAAGGGTCAAGCGCCCCACCATCACACAGAGTCTTTGTACCCCAGGTTTTCTCCATCCTCACAATTATTTTTAGCCAATTATGCCTATATTATTAGACAATATTTTCATGAATTAAAAATTTTTGGTTTTAGAGATAACTAAATTATTTGAAGAAAATTGGTTGAACATCAGTATTTTCACTCACTACATAGTTAATTTTTAATTTTATCAATAGGTAATTTTAAAACATTTAAAATTTATTTTAAAGCATATTTATTAGTTACTTACCTTTTAAAAATTTAAATATATATACTTTTAAATTGTGGTAAGACATGCATAAATTTTCCTTTCTAATTATTTTATGTGCACAGTACTGGGATCTTAAGTACATTCACATTGTTGTGCAAACTTCACTACTCTCTATTTCCAGAATGTTTTCCTCTTTGCAAATGAAAACTCTGTACCATTAAATGACTCCCCATTCCCCCTCCTCCTACCCCCTGCAGCCCCCGTTCTACATTCTACTTTCTGTGTCTATAAATTTGACTAGTCTACTTTCCTCATGTAAATGCAATTATATGATAGTTCCTTCTGTGTCTAGCTTATTTCGTTTAGCATGATATCCTCCATTTCATCTATGTTGTATTTTGTGCCGAAATTCTCTTCCACCTGGTTGGTGTCGCTCAGTGGATTGAATGCAGGCCTGCAAACAAAAGGATCGCGGTCCGATTCCTAGTCAGGGCACATGCCTGGGTTGCAGGCCAGTTCCAAGCAGGGGACTCAGGAGAGGCAACCACACATTGATATTTCTCTCCCTCTCTCCTTCCCTTCCCCTCCAAAGATAAATAAATAAAATATTTTTAAAAACTCTTCCATTTTGAGGTTGAATGATATTCCATTGTATGAGTGAGTATTTCACGTTTTGTTTATCCATTCATCCACCAGTGGACACTTGGGTTACTTCCTCCTTTTGGCCCTTGAGGATAATGCTGTTGTGAATATGGATATATATGGATATACATGGATATATATGCAGGTTTAAATATAATTTTTAAAATTTAAATTTATCTTAAAGAAAGTAAAGCTGCCTTTTCTCCTCGTGAAACTGACTGTGTATTTGAGCCAGGCTTTCACCATGTTACGGTCTGCTCCTATTATACGTAGGCTGCTTGAGTATCTTTACAAGCATAGACTGTGTCTCTCCCTTTTACCTGATGAACCTATGTGTATAATGACAAAGTGGAGTTTGAAAAATGATGAAACTCTCCTAGAACATTCTGCCCAGGGCTAGGGCTTGCTTGCATTCCCTGCTGTGTTTCCAGTGCCTAACAGTTCCCAGATGAGGAGGGTTTCAATCCATACTTGTTCAGTGGGTAAATGAAGGAACTATGTGTTTTCAATAATTTATTGTATTGGGCTATTTATTTTTTAATACACTTATTTTTAAAGAAGCGTTCCTTCAATGTATATCCAGCTACAGAGACAATTTTCTGTCATAATCATCACTGGATGGGATCAAGTAGAAATTCTTCCAGAGCTATGAGCTTGTAACTAAACAGATAAAGGCAATTTTTGAAAAAAAAAAAAAAAAGAGAAGTCTATTCCTTTACAATGACCTTTGGCTCTTTGAGGATCATTTTTTTGCCCTAATAATTTAGATATCTTGCTATCTATGGAACTTAAGTTATTTAAAAATGTAATCTCTGATCTCTTAAGCACAAATCAAGTTTGTAACCCTCCAAATGACTGTCAAACACAAAGCCTGTATATCAGATGACTACCTCATGATAATGCTGCATAACAACAACCACACATTTTACAGCAGATACCAGAAATCAGCTACTCACTCTTGAATCTTGAGGTTAGCTGGGGCTTAGCTGATCAAACTGGGTCTGGCTGGGCCAGCCTGCTTCTAGTCCCGGGTCCAGTTGAGGGTAGATTTTCACTGAAGATTGGGCTCAGATCTACTCTGTGCCTGTTAGTTCTGAGACCTGCTGAAGGGGACAGCTGTCTAAGGTAGAGGCACAAGACAGCAGGTGGAAACAGCAAGACCTCCTAAAACCTGGACTCAGAATTGGCACACCATCCCTTCTGTTTCCATTTGTTGGCTAAAGCAAATCATATGGCCAAAATTAACAGAGGGGAATATGTTCTACCTCTTAGGGAAAAAAATAAATAAATTCACATGACAAAGACCTGCATGCAGGACTTCCAGCCAAGATGGAGGGATAGGTAGACACACTGTGCCTCCTCACACAATCAAAAGAAGGACAACAACAAATTTAAAAATAAAAAAAAAACTAGAACTGACAGAAAATTGAACTGTATGGAAGTCTGACAACCAAGGGGTTAAAGAAGAAAAATTCATCCAGACCGGTAGGAGGGGAGGAGATGGGCAGCTGGATGGAGAGGACTGGCAGTAAGGCAGTGGCTGGTGGATGAGGCCAGGTTGTTGCTTGCAGACTGGGCAGTTCCACATTCATGTACAGATAAAATGGGAGGAATACTGAGGGAGTGAGATAAATCTCATAACCCAGGATTCTAGAATAGGGAAATAAAGCCTCAAAGCCTCTGACTGAAGACTCCTGTGGGAGTTGAGGGGGCAGTGGGAGAAACTCCCAGCCTCACAGGAGAGTTCATTGGAGAGACCCACAGGGTCCTAGAACATACACAAACCCACCCAACCAAGAATCAGTACCAGAAGGGCCCAATTTGATTGTAGGTCGCTGGGGAAGTGACTGAAAACTGGCAGACAGTGAAACAAGTGGCACTGTTCCCTCTTGGATCCCTCTCCCACACACGGCTTCACAATACAGTCACATGGGTTGGTTACCCCGCCCTGGTGAATACCTAAGAACAGGAATGCTGAGACAAAAAAAAAAAAAAAAAAAAAAAAAAAAAAAAAAAAAAAAAAAAAAAAAAAAAAAAAGGCCAAAATGGAAGAACAGTTCAAAGCTCCAGAAAAAAGACAACTAAGCAACGAAAAGATAGCCAACCTATCAGATGCACAGTTCAAAACATTGGTTATCAAGATGCTCCAGAAACTCATTGGGTACTTCAATAGCATAAAAACGACCCAGGCAGCAATGAAGTTTGCATTATGTAAAATAAAGAAAAATCTACAGGGAACCAACAGTGACAGGAAGGAAACCAGGACTCAGATCAATAGTTTGGAGCAGAAGGAAGAGAGAAACATGCAACCAGAACAAAATGAAGAAACAAGAATTAAAAAATATGAGGAGAGGCTTAGGAACCTCCAGGACATCTTTAAACACTCCAACTCCAAATCATAGGGGTGCCAGAAGGAGAAGGGGAAGAGCAAGAAATTGAAACCTTATTTGCACAAATAATAAAGAAGAACTTCCCCAATCTGGCAAAAGAAGTAGACTTTCAGGAACTCCAGGAAGCTCAGAGAGTCCCAAAGAAGTGGGACCCAAGGAGGAACACACTGAGGCACATAATAATTACATTAGCCAAGATTAAAGATAAAGAGAGAATCTTAAAAGCAGAAGGAGAAAAGGAGACAGTTACCTACAAGGGAGTGCCCATTAGACTAGCAGCTGATTTCTCAAAAGAAACCTTACAGGCAAGAAGGGACTAGAAAAAAGTATTCAAAATCATGAAAGGCCAAAGACCTACATCCAAGATTACTCTATCCAGTGAAGCTATCATTTAGAATTGAAGGGCAGATAAAGTGCTTCCCAGATAAGGTCAAGTTAAAGGAGTTCATCATCTCCAAGCCCTTATTATATGGAATGTTAAAGGCATTTATCTAAGAAAAAGAAGATCAAAAATATAAACACTAAAATTATAACAAACTCACAGTTATTAACAACTGAACCTAAAAAAGAATGAAGCAAACAACTAGAACAGGGACAGAATCACAAAAATGGACATCACAAGGAGGATTATCAGTGGGAGAGTGGGAGGGGAAGGGAGGGAAGGTACAGAGAACAACTAGCATAAATGGTAGGTAGAAAACAGACAGGGGGAGGTTAAGAATAGTATAGGAAATGGAGAAGCCAAAGAACTTATATGTATGACCCATGGACATGAACTAAAGAGGGGGAATGCGGGTGGGAGCGGGTGTGCAGGGCAGAAGAGAGTAAAGGGGGGGAAATGGGACAAGTGTAATAGCATAATCAGTTAAATATATTTTTTAAAAAGAAAGAAAATAATTCAAAGAGGCATATTCTGAACCTTAAAATAGTAGAAACAAATTAAAACAATTGAAATGCAAAGTATATTCCCTCACCACAATGGAATTCAACTAAAAATAAATATCAGAACTTTTAAAACCTCAAAAAAAAAAAAAAAAAGACCTGGATACAGAGACGGCTGAGGAATTGGGGCTAGTAACGCAACCTTCCAAATCTAGCTGTGGAAAACTAGCCACAGACAACTCAGCTTCTCCAGCAGAGGCAATGGCATCCTGACAAGCTAGCATTTCAATGCTCAGATATACTCAGAGAGCACATGGAGCAAAGACTCAACAAGGACCGTGCTAGAACTCTGTGCTAGATATGAGTAAGAACTACAATACCTGCTCATTCAGGTGTTCTCCTCTGGGGTATTAACACGACAGGACTCCCAGCAACAGCATAGAGGAATGGGGTTCCTAACTTCCCTACTCAGGTATAAATTGTCACTTTGCCTCAGGTTCTTTCCATAGAATCTAGTCCTCAGAACATTAGTTAAATAGCAAAATCAGTCTTCCGATTGCTGAAGTAAACCTTGCCCTTTCTTATGAGACAGAGAGAAAAAAGGAGTATGTTCTACCTCAGCATGTGACTCCTCCATGCAAGGATAATTAGTTATATGCTATTTTGATTCCATTGCTCACCGAGCAGCTGGAGGTGAGTGCAAGTGATTTGTTCAAAAGCAAACAGAAAGGTCTCCTCCAGCTGCTGGCCCTGGAAACCAGGCATGCTATTCATCTAACTGTGGCAAGACAGTTTCCACCAAACACTGACACACTGGATCAAAGGCTTGGTGAGGCTATGTTCCTTTCAGACGCCCAAGTCTCATGGACATTTCCGACCACACTGTGGTCTATAAAAGGCAGTCTTGCCACGGGAGGGCTACTCTCCATTACTGGTAATAACAGGAAGCGTCAGGACCAGAGGGGGGAGAGGAAATCAGGGACATCCCTGTGTAGCTGATCTGTTTCTGAATGACTCAGATTTGGGTATGTTTCCCTTCAAGGAAGCCTTCCTCAGAAGACTCAGAGTTTGTTCTCTTTCATAAACACCTAAGTGATCTTATTTACTGAGAAGATGACTTAGGGAAGCTGGGCTCAGGGAAGCAGAATTTATGTCAAAGTGATGCTCAAGGTTATTAGCAACATGAGGAAAATTGAAAACAGAAAAAATAGGCACAGGAACCTATCTTTGGATTGGTCTAGAAATGGTAAGAGAAAAAAATAAAATATTTAATGTGTTTATGTTGATAATCCAATGTAGTGGAAAACTTCTCATTCTACAAAAATGCATTATTGAAGACTGATAAATGTTTAAAAATCTGCTCACAAAAAGTCTTAAAAAACAAAATAGTTACCTAGATTCACAATGTTTCTGTTTGTGCCTAATGTTTCTCAAAGACTGGTACTCTTCCCTTTAATCACAATTGTTTTTCTCCTTTGAATCAACTCCAGATTTTCTGCCTTCCTTAACAAGCTAGACTATCAACTCTTCAAGGGCAAGTATCTTCTTGTCACTTCTTGCATAGGAACTTCTCAGGCTCCCTACACGAGTCTGGCACTGGAGGGTGCTCACTCGGTGCCTCAGAATGAATGAAGCATAGTGACACAACCAAGAAGAAAATACTCTGTGTGGGGATTGGCATCCCTAATGCGGGAGAGAATTGGCTATCTCACCAATCTCACCAGGTTGAGGAATGGAAGTGGAGGAAGAGCAAGTCACTTTGACACAGGTGCTTTTTGTTTAGTAAAGAAGCCTTTGCATGACTCATCTTAATTATGCAAAATTTCCTGTCTTCAGGGTCTTGCTGACTGCATTCTCCTGGTTTCTTTTCATATTATGCCACTTTCTTCTGTGTTTCCAGAAACTTGCCAGTAGAGCTTTAGACTTGATTAGATTCAGATTCAGTTCTTCTGACGAGAATTCTTCAAGGGCGCTGCTGTGTTTACCAGTTGCATCCCATGAAGAAGTTACCCCACTTCTGGTGATGTTAGTGCGGATTAGCCTGCTCCACCTAATATGAAGTTGGTCATTAATTCTTCATCTACGTGCTTCAGCATCCATTGGAGATTGTCTGCACCTATTATTTCATGGAGGACAATGCTTCTCTTCTATCTAGGGCCGTAATCCCTAATTCCATCAAATTCTCCCAAGTTTATGGCTGCCTGAGGGTGGAGTTGGGGAGGAACAAAAACAACAGAGGACAGCTAAACTGCAGGAGGCCTTTATGACCAACGATGCTCTTTTCCAATGGTCAGTCACTCTATGTTACACGGAGGGCTTTCTCACAGTGCAGTTGCTTTCGTAAATATTGCCACAGCCAATGCTATCTGATATCTTTTACTCCACCTGGTGCAAGTGTTGTTGCCAAAGTGGTCATCTCACATCAGTTGCATTGGACCCTAGCTGTATTAAAACACAGAAGCAAGGACTTCTAGTCAAGATGGCAGCATAGGTAAACATGGATTGCCTTCTTACAAAACCAAATCAAAATTGAAACTAAACTATAGCACAACCATTATTCACCAGAAACTGAGCTGGACAGAAGTCCTACAACTATAGAATTAAAGAAGAAACAAACTACAGAATTAAAGAAGAAACCATATCAAGACTGGTAGGAGGGGCAAAGGTTTGGAACATGCTAGTCCCACACCCACATGTGGCAGATAAAAATCAGGAAGGATATCTCAGGAGAAAGGACTCCCAGCCCCACACTAAGATCCCCAGCCCAGGGTTCCAGTTCCAGTCCCCATAACTTCTGGCTGTAAAAACCAGCAGGGGTTGAGGCTATAGAAGAAAGAAACTTCTGGAGTCCCAGGCAGGTCCTCTTAAAGGGCCCACACACAGACTTACTTGGACTCATTCCCCATGAGTTCCAGTGTGGGGAAAACAGATTGAAAGGCAGCAGAAACATATGGGGAAGAAGTGAACTGTTCAGCGTCAGAGCAAGAGCTGGTGTAGGGGGTTCTCCCAGATAGCAATGCTGGCAGAAGCTATTGTTCCTTTTCTGAGCCCTCCCTGCACAGAGCCAAAGAGCTGGCAGGTGGGTACCATTTCTGAATCTCCATCAACTTGGCTCACATTGATTGCCCCACCCTAGTGATCTCTGAGACCCTCCCCCACCCAACTTTCAGCCCCTCCCAAACTCTTTCCAGTGGCTTTTCCAAACAAATGGCTTGTCTTGGCCCATACTTCAGATTTTCCTGAATTCTCTCAAACAAACAGCATCTGGCTTCAGTGAGACCCATACCTCTCAATAAATCGCCCCATCATGGCACTAGCAACAGCTGACCTAGGTTCACAGCTTGGCTTTACCTGGGCACCTCTAAGCCCAGCACAAGTAGCAGTCATCTTCAGATACCTTTGTAGTTTATGCTGCATAATCCAAGATAGAGCACAGGCGATGGCTGACCTTGGACATGCCAATAGCAACCAAGGCTCAACTACAACAGGAGGGTGTACACAGTCCACATAGTCACACCTTGTTTACCCATCTTGGGTAAGAAGGCAGGCTGTGCCACTGGACTCTACAAGACACCTACTACATTAGGCCACTCTACTAAGCCTGGGAGACATAGAGGCTGTACTTAATACATAGAAACAAACAGAAGGAGGCTGCTAAAATGAGGAGACAAAGAAACATAGCACAAATGAAAGACTAGAACAAAACCCAGAAATAGAACTAAACAAAATAAACACAAGCAATCTACTAGATATGCAGTTCAAAACACTGGTTATAAGGATGCTCAAGGAACTTAGTGAGGACCTCAACAGCATAAAAAATCCAGTCAGAAACAAAGGATACACTAATTAAAATAAAGAACAATTTATAGGGAATCTACAGTAGAGTGGATGAAGCCAAGAATCAAATCAGCAATGTGAAATATAAGGAAG
>PVKM010025358.1:0-19997 GCA_004027735.1 Carollia perspicillata | reverse complement strand
AATTTAACCTTTCCCTTTTCCAGGCCATCCTAATGGGAAGCAATATTCTTTTTTTGAAATCCTATAGCATTTTCACCTTGGACATGCCACTTAGTCCTTGGTTCTAAACTACCATAAGCTCATTTTAATGACTAAACATGTGGCAATTTTGCCTCTCCCGTCAAAATATCACCTTGGAGGGCAGGGACCAAAGTATTTGTAAGTTCTGTATTCCTTCTAGTTCCAAACAGATAATATGATGTACAGTGGTGCTCAATAAATATTTATTGGTTGAAAAATAGAAGGAAATGACTTTGAGGGACATGAAGGAAATGGATTAGTGAACTGAAAGTTGATTAATAGAAATTCAGAAAGGGCTCAGGACCAGGGAATCTGGGAGGTTGGTTCTCCCCGCCCACCTGGGCTCAAAGGATGAATTGGGAGGAATTGGGTGGAGCTTGGACAGAGCAGACTACAAGAAGATTAGCACATACAGACTCAGGTGTGTCTAAACCTAAAATTTGAGAGTTGCAGGGAATCTAACTCAATCTAATCTGATTAATTTGTCATAGAGATGTAGAATCACAGGCTTGGGAAGGACTTACTTCAGGGATCACTCCGAAAGGCATCGGCTAATGCACAAATCACCTTTTCAACATCATCATCAAGTGCGTATCAAGCCTCCGCTCAGACCCTCTAGTACTGGAGACTTTTCTAGCTGTAGAGACCATAACATCAACTGAAGAATGGAATTCAATTTGGCTCAGTTGAACAATTTTAAAAAATGTGAGAACCTAATATATACCTGGGATTGTGGTACATGCTCCTGCTGGGAAGAAACACATGACCTATGGCTCTGCATTTCTGTGAATGCTAGGATGTTGTGGGGAGTTTTCTACGACTTTTTGCCAGGGTTATTACTTGTTTTCTACTTTCTTCTATCCTTTCCTCTATAGTTAATTCTTCCCACAACTTTGCTTTTTATTCCTTCCTTCCCCTCCCACCCCATAGCCACCATGATTTAGGCTTTCTAGGATGATTCAATTCCTGGGGTGAGTTCCTTGAAAATACTGAGGATGAAGGAAATTAATACTCTCTGTACTAAGCACATATGTAAAAGATGGCAGAAACCTTCAAAATTATGTATCCAACTCTGTCACATAACAGGAGATACTAAAGGCCAGAGTGGAAAAATGTTTCATCCCTGATCTCCTGATCAAATGGATAGAGAGGGTGAGTGAAATGAGTAGTCACTATTTTTACACAGTAGGTCCCAGTTGAATATTCTCAGTGACCAACACTCAAGAATATAAAATAAAAGGACTGCAAGAATTTGAGTTGGTGTGGATGTCACATTTGCATATCATTTTCATACACCCACATCAACTCCCCACAGTCTCTTCTCAGTTATTTCCCAAGTGAGAATGTATCATTGTGTCCCTTATTTGTCATTTTTAGTTTTTAATTTCTCTACTCCTGTTACCCACTCAGAGTCTTTGGCCCAGATCTCTGAGGCATGCAAAGGGAAAAAAAGTATTCACAGAACATTAAAATTAAACTTCAGATAAATGTTTCTCTGACCATCTGGTTCCTCTTAGAATAGCCACTTCTCAAAGGCAGCAGCTCTTGGCCTCAATATTCCATGCAGGACCCAGAAAAGGGGGATGCTCAGTGAGTAGACCTGGGTAGGAAAGGCTGATGGTGGCAGGCAGAGTGACCCAGAGATGGCTGGGACACACAGTCTGACAAAGATTTTAATCCAAGTCTGTATATTCTTGGAGGGCAGGGACTCTCTTATTCATCACACGATCTCCGGCATGAGGTACAGAGTAGACCATCCATATTTGTTGAATGCATGAAAGTGCGATGTTATAGGAAAAGTGCTATACCCTTCTGTAAGGATGTGAAAGCCATATATCAGTTGCCCATCTACTGAATGAATTGCCTCTAGAGAAAAAAAAACTTTATGATTTTGGAAACTTCACAGTCATTCTCTCATTGGATTCCTACCGCAGATTTCTGGAGTAGGTATCCACTGGGAAAGAACACGTGAAGTCCTAAGTGCTACACAAGTGTAAAGTGTGGTTATTTTGACACAAATAATGGCTCTAAAAATTTTTGGACCTAATATTCCCAGTGCTAGATTAGGGTCCTGGGAGGCAGAGTGACAAAATTTATCCTCAAGTACTTTAGAGACCAGTGACATATAAAGGCTTGATAAACACGTGTGAATGCAGCACCGAGGAATCCAATTTGAGTCAGCTTAAACAAAAGAGGAGAATTTATGATACGGTGAGAGAGGTATCTCCTGGCTCTGGTGCTGGTTGTGAAACATGCTCACAAATTCTCTGATGGTCCTCCTTTCAAGAGGTGGAGCTTAATTCCCCTCCCCTGGAGCAAGGGCTGGACTTAGTGACTCAGTCCTAACAGATGCAATCTGGAGGAAGTGGCAATGTGTGACTTCTGAGACTTAGTGATGACATTAGTTTTCTAGAGCTGCTGCAACAAAGTCCCACAAACTGATGACTTAATATAAATGTACTGTGTCATGGGCTAGAGGTCTGAGATCAAGGTGTTGGCAGGGTTGTTTTCTTTTGAGAGCTGTGAGGAAGACTCTGTCTTTACCAGTTTCTGCTGGTTTGCTGGCAATCTTTTGGTGTTTATATCGACCTCTGCCTTCATCATCATGCAACATTTTCCCTGTGTGCATGTCTGTTTTTGTGTCCAGAGTTCTCCTTTTTATAAGATACCAGTCACCATAATGACCTCATTTTAACCTGATGACTTCTGGAAAGACCTTATCTCCAAATAAGGTCACCTTCTGAGGTAGAGAGGGTTAGAACGACAATATGTGAATTTGTGGAGGACACAATCCAACCCGTAGCAATCATAAAAGGCCTGTGGCTTCCTCCATGCTCTCTCCTTGAATCACTCACTTTAGGGGGATGTTGGGAGAACACTCAAGAGGACCAATGGCAAGGTCCACATGGCAGGGATTAGCTCCTCCTGCTACCAGCCAGGTGAGTGAGCCACAGGGAAAGCAGCTCCTGCAGCCCCAGCTGTATGTTGAGCTGGCTGCAGCTCGTGCTGACGTCTCCCCCGAGCTTTACTGAGGTATAATCGACAATTAAAATTTGTATATATGTAAGGTGTACAGCTTGATGATACACTGTGAAATAATCACCATAATTAACATAACCAGCACCTCACATACTTACTATGTATATATTGTGGTAAGAACACTTAAGATCTGCCCTCTTGGCAAATTTTAAGCATGGAACAAATTACTGTTAACTGTAGTCACAGTGTTGTGCCTTAGGCCTCCAGAACCCATTCATTTTGCATAACAGGAACTTCAGGCTCCCTGACTAACACCTTCTGTTCCATCCACCGCCCCCCCAAGCCCCTGGTAACCACTGTTCTACTCTCTGCTTCTGTGAGTTTGACTTTTTTAGATTCCACAATAAGTGAGATCATGCAGTATTTGTTTTTCTGGGTCTGACTTCTTTCACTTAGCATATTGTCCTCCAGTGTCCCCCATGTTGTTGCAAACGGCAGGATTTCCTAGTTTTTAAAGGCTGAATAATATTCCCTCACATACCTGTCACATTTTAAAAATCCATTCACCTGTTAGATTATTTCCATGTCTTGGCTACTGTGAATAATGTCGCCATAAACATGGGAGTGCAGATATCTCTTCGAAATTCTGGTTTCATTTCCTTTGGATAAATACCCAGAAGTGACATTGTTGAAGCCGAAGATGGCTCTATTTTGAATTATTTGAGGAGCCTCCATTCTGCTTTTCATAAGGACTGTGCCAATGTAAATCCCCACCACAGGGTACATGGTTTTGGCTGATAGCTTGACTGCAACCTCACGAGGGACTGAGCAGAGCCACTCAGCTCAGCTGCTCTGGAATGCCTGGCCTGCAAGACTGTGAGATGATGAATGTTTGTTGCTAACTTTGGGAGTAGTTCTTATGCCACGATGGACAACTAAAACAGACCCCACAGGCGGGGAGAAGGCAGGACCAAGAAATCAGGAAAGCAGGCAGAACTCTGCTTTTGGCTACACTGCCTGCTGGCTTCCCACAGACAGAAACGTGGCTTCCTTGTGGCTCCTGAGTTTTCACGTCACAGTTCCAGTGATACAGAAAATTTAACTCCAGTTTTCTGCATGCAAAAATGCGGGGTCCAACTTGGGTCTGCTGAGGCGGTGGGGGGTGGGGTAGGTTTAGGGGCAAATCTAAGGTATGTGGGGCTTGACAATTGTATCATTCTTGGGGAGAAAGCTCATTAAGAAAAGGAATGCAAGATTACATGCAAAACATGATGACTTGGAATGAATGAGAAAATAAATCACAACAAATGAAGAATGTTCTAGAGCTGACCAATACCAAAGCACTACAAAGTGAAAAAACTGCATGATATTTGTGTAGTTGACTCTAATGTTTCCACAGGCTACCTTCTGGCTCCGTACTCTTCAAACCCATGTGCGTCTGAGTGCTGCGGGCTGCAGAGCGCAGTGGTTGGAATGCTGCCTCTGCCCGTTCCTGGTCAATGCTGGCTGAGTCGGCACAGTGTTCCTGGAGGCCGTTTTCCACTGGGATGACTGCCAATAACTTAACTAAATACAAACATGTTTACAAATCAGTAAACCCAAACATAGTGTTTCTACCTTAAATACCCTGTAGCTGACCTCACATTGCCTGCAGCCCCTCTAACACTGAGGAGGGGAGGGGTTGGAGGGAGTGTGGTCAAGGGGCAATTGAGGTGGAAAGACGCTGTTTTTAACCAATTGTGGTTGAGATACCTTCTTTTTAAAATTGTACAGAAAAACATGTGCCCACGCAAACACGCAGCTGTGGCCTTCTCAAGGCATCGGATTGGTGTCTCTGGGCAGGTAAGGAACCCTGGCGTCTTCATTTGTCACCTTCATGGAAGATTTACTCCTGGGCAGGGTCTCGTAGAACAAAATGGTTGCTGGACACTGAAGCTGCTGAGTGAGGTGGGCGTTCCCTGAAGAAATGAAAAAAAATGCTCTGGCGAAAAGATAACTACAATATATTGTGAGAAGGGATTCGGGTGGGCTAAGAGAGCCCAAATGTGGAAGTTCAGAGGCATTGGCTCAGGCTGCAGGGTAGAGGTCAGGGAATGTTTGCTGGGGAAAGTGTGTAAATGGAGGCAGTGTAAGAGACCTTGGCTGACTTGGGCACAGTTGAGTATCTTAGTGACATTGGAATGAAGTGTGCGAGGATGGGCTTGCTGAAAAGCAGCCCAGGAAACAGCCTGGGGCAGATCACCAGGGCCTGGCATGTCATGCGAGGATCTTTGAACTCTCCCCTGAAGGACATGGGGGTCCCAGGGAAGGGGTTGGAGCGGGGAACTTAGATAATCAGGTCTGCATGAGTCCGTCAGCCTAGCACCTTTGGTCAGTGTGGAAGACTTAGTGTCGTCAAAAGAAAACACTCCAGACAGTTTGGTGATCTAGCTGGCTTTTTGCACTCAGTGATTCATGGGTCAGGCGGCATCCTATCTAGCAGATGAAAAGGAGCTTCAAAGGGCTGTATTAGTGAGCAGAAATAAGGAAGTTATACTGGACCTTTGCTGATTGGTTAAATCAGGGTTACTTTCCTTACATGGAATAAAGGGAAGTCTTGGAACAGGGCTGGGTGACTTGTGCTGAGTAGGCAAGTGCTGACTGCTTGTCCCAGGCTTTTTTTTTTTTTTTTCCCTGGGAGAGCTGAGCGCAAAAATGTAATGAAGTTTCAGTTTGCTGACATGGGGCTTAGCGTGAGCTACTCCATCTTGGGCCTAATGTGGTTACTTCAACAGCAGAAACTGGAACTCCTTCCCATTTGAAACACAGAAATGCAGAAAAAAATTAATAACAGAGTAAGTTGTAATTACTATGTTGTAGACTTGACACTAATATAATATCGTATGTCAACTGTTACTGAAAAATAAAAGAAATTTAAAAAATTGGAAGATATGATTGAGCTCAAATCTAAGCAAAGGAAATTCCCAAGAGCGAGAACTGCAGAGGCTCCTAAAGCTAGAAGAGTGGGGCTTGAACATTGGCCCCCAAGGGGAAGGGGATGGGGTCAGAGTCTTTATGGCTGGGGTGGGGGCTCAAGTGGGGAGTCTGGACCACAGGCCTGGCATGAGCAGGATGCTGGTACCGACTTAGGGCTCATAATATGGCTGTGAACTCGGGCCTCACTGGATAAAGGGGTCAGATGTTGGGAAAATGTACAGATAAGGTTTCATTCGTTCCTGAGCTTCAAACATGGAGACCTCTCAAGACCCCCTTCCTTCCCAGGGTATGTGCTGTGTTTGCCACCTACAACATATTCACACGTATGCTATTCGTTGGGATCCTCCTCTATGCCAGGTCTCACGGTACTACAGATAGAATTTTCTTTGAAAAGCTGCTAAATGATTATCTGGGAACATATCTAGTGACAAAATATTTGAAATATCTTGACATTTTTCCCTCTTTGCTCTTCCCCAGCCTCAGCATTTTATTTTTCCCCCTGCAAGCCTCAGCAGGCTTTTTGTTTGAGGCAGGATGAGTTGATTTTAGGATGCACGTCCTGGCAGAACAAAGAAAGGGGAGGATTCCATCCACAATGAGAGGCTATCCATCTCCATCGAGGGCCCCAATCCTGGGTCTGGCGCCTTAACGAGGAGACTGTCTACAAGACGTGGGAATTTATCAATCGAAGAGAGTCACTCAGCCGGACTGAACAAAGTGTCTGTCTGACAGGCAGCAGAACTGGGTCAGAGATCAGGGAACTGGTAATGACACACACGGCAGCGTCCCCAGGGCCTCCTGGACCCGCAGTCTTGGTTACGCAAGCAGTGAGCCAACAGCCCTAGGGAAGGAGCAGGGTGTGTGAGGCTGGGCGGAGGTACATGACTCCTGGAGGAGACTCTGAGTGTAGGGCAGGGTTAGGTAAATTTACACCCTGAGAATTTATAACTTGCTTCCTGGTGAGGGATGTGGAATAAAACAAGTGAGGTCTTAGTGTCTGAAAAGGACTGGAGAGACAACCTCCAGGCAGCTGTGTTATCTGCCCAAGAGGGTGTCACAGTTTTGGATGGGTCATGGGCAACTTGAAATGGGTACCTTATTTTCTAAATTACAAATTTCTTGAACAGATTGCCTCACTGTGTTAGTTAGTTAAGGTCTTAGCTTCTGGAATCTCCTTGGTGCTGGGAGGAGGGCAAGAATGAACTTCACCTGCTATAAGAAAACCTTAGTCCTGCGCTGTCTAATGTGGTAGCCACTGGCCAAGTGTGACTACTGAGACCTTGAAGTGTGGCTGATCCAAAATGAGATATATTGTGAGTGGAAGATACACTTTGGGTGTTAACAACTTAGTATAAAAAAGGGAATGTAAAATATCTCATGATTAATTTATCAATATCAATTACATGTTGAAGTGAATTATATTTATGATATATGGGTTAAATAAAATATATTATTGAAATTAATTTCACCTGTTTCTTTTGATTTTTAAAAAAGTAATTATTAGAAAATTTAAAGTACATATGTGGCCTGTATTTGTGGCTTGCATTCTGGGTTTTTTTAAAAAGATTTTATTTATTTTTTTTAGAGAGGGGAAGGGAGTAAGAGAGGGAGAGAAACGTCAATGTGTGGTCACTTCTCATGCACCCCTACTGGAGACCTGGCCCACAACCCAGGCATGTGCCCTGACTGGGAATCAAACCAAAGATCCTTTGATTTGCAGGCTAGTGCTCAATCCACTGAGCTATAGCAGCTAGGGCTTGCATTCTTTTTCTGTTGGGTAGTACTATCTCTGTCCATCAGGACTTTCAGTTACCATAGGACAAGGACTCCTGGGTCTCTTCCTGGTTCTTTCTGCCCTCTCTAAACCCTGGGAACTGCATTACTTCCCCATAGTCATTACTTACTGCTGCTCACACACTATTCTGAAAACAACAACAATCAAGCCTTGATATAATTAGGGCCTCAGGGATAATCTTCACCCATCTCTTACCTAGGAAAGGGGTACAGAGCCAGCAAGCCCTCCAAAGTCTCAACCAAGTTGATTCTTCCTACCCCCAAGGGACCTGGCAACGTCTGGAAACATCTTTGTCACAGTTGGGTGTGGCATCTTAGGTAGAGGCCAGGGATGCTGCTAAACATTCTACAATGCACAGGACAGCACCCCACAACAAAGAATTATCCAGCTCCAAATGTTAATAGGGTCAAGATTGGGAGACTCAGGCCTGGGCCTAGGAAAGGCCTTGGGTATCTCTGAACATGGGTTGGCAGGGAGGTTGTGGACACTGACACAGCAGAGGAACCTGCTCCGCCCTTTCCGATTCCCTGGCTTTCTTGATCATTGGTGACTGATGGCCCTTCCCCTGCACTCCTTCTACACTCCTCTGGAGAGAAAAGGCAGTCTCCTTGCCAGGTATGATTCACATGCCCCAGGCCCCACTTAGAGACCTCTCCTTGCTGGAGATAAGCCTTCTAGGAGAGAGGTTGATAGAGGGGTTGGTCCAGAGGGGCAGTTGTTAGTTGACCGTTCTTTTTACCTTGCCTATCTGTAGAAGGCAGTTAGACAGACGTGAGCAGAGTAGGAACTAACTATAGGCGAAGTATGCAAGGTCACCAGGGGGGTGACGATGGACAGTTGTAAGGTGGGACCTCACCCCCAGGGTGACCTTCCCCCCCAGAATATTGTTGGTCATGCGGTTTAGAACCCCTGACCTTTAAAAATTTTTTTTAAAAAATTGAATTTATCAATTTATTAATTGAATTAATTGAATTTATTTTTTTTTTAAAATTGAAATTGAAAATTTGGGGTGACATTGATTTATTAAATTTCATAGGTTTCAGGTGCACAGTTCTATAACACATCATCTGTGTATTATATTGTGTGTTCACCACCCCAAGGCAAGTCTCTTTCCATCACCTTATTTCCCTCTAAGCTCTCTGCTACCTACCCTCCCCCACCCCCAGTATTTCATATCTCTGGTCATGCATTTAGGACCCTCCCCGGAACTTTCCTCCCCTGGCATGTGGCTAGTCATGCAGTAGATCCCTTAAGGGAAGAACAAAGAGGCCAGAGAAAAGCTTTATCCTTGCAAAACTACTCCCTTTAGCATTAAGCCCTCGAGACAACAAGGTTCTGACTCACATCAAATAGCCTTAAGAACAAAGCCTTGGGTCTGTTAACCACACAGACAGAGTTTTAGTCAAAACAGAGATGATATCTAGTCCTCACTTGCGTTTGGCCCCAGGCCCAGATAATCAGAAAGGCCAGGTGGGGTGATGCCATGGATGACTTAAGGACTAGCTGCAATGACTAATGATCCCCTGCCCTGTCGTCGGCCCATCAGTGGAGGCCACAATGCTGAGGAGACATACCTGAAAAGCTAATAAATATCTATTGAGATCCTCCCCTGGGACCTCCATATATAAGCCCTTAATAGGATGTGAAGAACCCATCAAGCACACTTTCTCTCTCTCTAGCATGCCCATACCTTTCCACACCCCCTTATTTCCTTAGGGCACTCTCTCTGGAACAAGCCTGCACATTTTTTCCTCTCCTACCCCCAGGAGCGTTTTCTTTCCCTTTCTCTTAAGCTCCAAGGGCCCTTATTTTACTTCTGTATCTCGTTTCCTGAGCCCGTGCAGCCCAGCTGGCTCATTTCTTCCACCTCTGACTTTCTAAATAAACTTTTGTTTGTATTCGAGTCTTGGCTCTGAATTCTTTTTAGCCAAAATTCAAGGACCGAGGTCTAACAACTGGTATCATTTTGCTGTTAACATATCATTTTTTTTCACTTTTTTCCCACTGTTCCCAACTCCCTCTGCATCTGCCCTGAAGCTCACAGGAAGCTCCTGGTTAGAACCACAATACCAATATTGTTGGGCAGATATCAAGCTCATGGAGAGGAAGCTGGTGGAAGCTGATAGGATTTTCCCAGAGGGAATAAAAACTGTAAACTTGCCTCTGATTTCTTACAGAAACCCAGCCTCCAGTGTCTGAGGTTAGGAAGTAGTGCTATTGGTGTTAGGAGAGGTCTATTCTGTCACTTTCTAGCAGGATTTCTTTGTTTGATTATCTAAAGCTAATAAGTGTGATTATCTAAAGCTGGTTTAATTAGAAGTACAACAAAAATCACGGACTCCAGCAGTCACAGGAGGGATTGATCGGCTGTTACTTTTCTTTCTCCCTTTGTTTTTGCTTTTTTAATCATTTTTTAAAATTGTTATTCTATTACAGTTGTCCTAAATTTTCCCTCTTTGCCCTCCTCTGCCCACCCCACCCCCTACTCCCACAGTCAATTCTCACACTGTTGTCCATGTCTGTGGGTCATTCATACATGTTTTTTGTCTAGTCCCTTCCCCCTGTTTCTAGCATTATCCCCATCACTCCTCTATTCTGGTCACTTGCAGTATGTTCCATGTTTCCATACCTATGGTTGTATTTTGTTAGTTTATTTTGTTCATTAGATTCTTCCTATAGGTGAGATTATATGGTATTTGTCTTTCACCAACTGGCTTATTTCACTTAGCATAATATTCTGCAGTTCAATCCATGCTGTTGCAAAAGGTAGGGGTTCCTTCTTTCTTTCTGCTGGGTAGTATTTCATTGTGTAAATGTACCACAGTTTTTTGATCCATTCATTTACTGATGGACATGTAGGCTGTTTTCAGCACTTGGCTATTGTAAAGAGCACTGCTATGAACGTAGGGGTGCATAAGTCCTTTTGAATTCAGGATTTGGTATTCTTAGGGTATATTCCCAGCAACGGAATCACTTGGTCAAAAGGCAGTTTCGTTTTTAGTTTTTGAGGAAATTCCAAACTGTTTTCCACAGTGGCTGCACCAGTCTGCATTCCCACCAACAGTGCACTAGGGTTCCCTTTTTCTCTACATCTTCACTAGCACTTGTTTGTTGATTTCTTAATGATGGCCTTTCTGACAGGTGTGAGGTGATATCTCATTGTGATTTTAATTTGCATCTCTCTGATGGCTAGTGATGTTGAGCATCTTTTCATATGTCTCTGGGCCCTCTATATGTCCTTCTTCTTTTTTTTGAAGATTTTATTTATTCACTTCTAGAGAGAGGGGAAGAGAAGGAGAAAGAAAGGTAGGGAAACATCAATGTGCGGTTGCCTCTCATGCGCCCCACACCGGGGACCTGGCCCACAACCCAGGCACGTGCCCTGACCGGGATCTGAACCAGAGACCCCCTGCCTCACAGCCCACACCCAAACCACTGAGCTACACCAGCTAAGCTGTATGTCCTTCTTGGAGAAATGTCTGTTCCAGTCCTTTGCCCATTTTTTAATTGGGTTGTTTGTCTTTCTGGTGTTGAGTTGTATGAGTTCTTTATATATTTTGGAGATCAAACTCTTGTCTGATGGTCACTGGCAAATATATTCTCCCATATGGTTGGTTCCCTTTTCATTTTGATGATGGTCTCTTTAGCTATGCAGAAGCTTTTTAGTTTGATGTAGTCCTATTTGTCTATTTTTTTCTTTATTTCCCTTGCCCTAGGAGATATATCAGTAAAAATATTGCTATGTGGGATTTCTGAAAATTTTCTGCCTATGTTTTTCTGTAGGATTTTTATGGTGTCATGGCTTATATTTAAGTCTTTTGTCCATTTTGATTTTATTCTGGTGTATCGTGTAAGTTGGTGGTCTAGTTTCATTTTTTTCATGTACTTGTTCAGTTCTCCCAACACCATTTATTGAAGAGGCTACCTTTACTCCATTGTATGCTCATTCCCCCTTTGCCAAATATTAATTGCCTATAGAGACTTGGGTGTATTTCTGCGTTCTCTATTCTGTTCCATTGATCTGTCTATTCTTATGCCAGTACCAGACTGTTCTGATTATAGTGGCCTTGTAGTATAGTTTGATATTAGCAGGATTTCATTGAGTCCTAGTTCCAAACCCCAGCTCTGGAAGGTGCATTGCCTGCCTTTAGGGAATTTATAGTCTAGCTGGAAACACAGAGCCTGCATACTTAAAATAATTACAAAAAGCTTTAAAGGGGTCTCAGTGGTAGCAGAGACTTTAAAGGAGCAGAGAACTAAGGTACAGAATGATGACAGACTTGTCCAGAGCTGTTGAAACAGCCTATGCTCTGGGTCCAATGTGTGACCTTCACCATGAGATAATGGTAAGTAAAATTTAGGGTTAGCCTTGGCTGGCATGGCTCAGTGGATTGAGTGCTGGCCTGCCAGCCAAAAGGTTGCTTATTTGATTCCCAGTGGTTGTGGTCAGGGCACACGCCTGGGTTGTGGGCTAGGTCCCCAGTAGGGGGCATGCAAGAGGCAACCACACACTGATGTTTCTCTCCCTCTCTTTTTCCTTCTTTTCTCCTGTCTTTAAAAATACACAAACAAAATCTTTTAAAAAACAGGATTAACTGAAAATCTAAACTGCTCCCTGCTTTCATTTTCCCACATGCAGTTGATACCTTGTGAAGAGCTGATACCCTCATCTCTTCCCAAGGAAGACTACTGGGTATTTCCATCTCTGTGGGAAAATGACTCACAGGTGTGGCTTGCTGATCTGGAGGTGAGGGTATCAGCTCCTTACTGGACAGAAGCAGCCTGGTAACTTGGTAGCAGTTGTACTGGGCTTTAGCTAGAGGCATCCCTCCCTGTTCTTGGAAGGATTCTTGCCTATTATTTAGCCTCATGTGTCCTTCTGACAAGTGCTATAATTTACCGAGCATCTATTATGTGCCAGACACTGTGTTAAGCACTTTGCTGCATTTCAGTCAAGTAACAAGCAATGATTGAACATTCTCTTTGTACCCAGCACTGAGCCAGGGGCTGGGTGACTGAGACACAAGATTTAAAAAAAGGCAGAACACTCTAGATACTCACATGTAAAGGTAGAGTGTGTGAGTGCAGTGTGAGAGTGTTGGTGTGGAGGTAAACAATCAGCTCTGACTCGGTCTCCTGGCCTGCTGGTGAGGTACGCTGTACTGGGTGACTACTTCCTAGTACTGTTAGGTGCAAAGACTTTCTCTTCCCATCAAAAGGGGAGACTGGATTAACAAGGTTTAAAGACAAACTAGTACCAAGTAGAGACTTCAATTTTGTCATAATGAGAAGAGTTAAAAAAAAGAAAATTGAAAAAGAAAGAATTGTCTTGTGATTCAATTAAATGCTATTTAATATCAGCTACACGATATGGTCTCATTCCTAAAAAACATTGACATATAAGAATATTTGGCTCTATGGAGAAGTCTCCCCAGGGAAGGAAGGAAACAAATGGTTTGTGAATAATTGTTTGTGCCAGATCCTGTGTGACCTCCCTTTACCTCATGGGAACCTTATAATTATCAGTTGAGATGGGTGTTAGGGCCTGTTTTCACTTGGGAGGATCAAGAATCAGGGGTTGTGCCCTGGCTGGTGTAGCTCACTGGATTGTGCACAAACCTGGGAACCAAAGGGTTGTTGGTTTGAGTTGGGGCACATGCCTGGGTTGTGCACCAGGTCCCCAGTGGGGGGCACATGAGAGGTGACCACACATTGATGTATCTCTCACCCCTCTCTCCTTCCCTTCCTCTCTCTCTAAAAATAATTAATTAATTAATTAAAAAAAAAGAATCAGGGGCTGTGTACCTTGACTTGACATCACACATGCTGAGAGAGAGGGTCGCTCAGAGGCTGTGTGAACTCGGGTGTGCCCCCCAGAGCCCACAGTCCCTCCCATACTTCTTTGTATTTCCATGACCCAGTTCTTCTTTCTGATATAAGGAACTTAAGAAAAGCAGTACCCGTTGTCTATTTGTGAGGTGCAGTCATCAGGAAGAGGCAATACAGTATATTGGTTGAGAACATGGCCTCTAGAGCAAGACTGCCTGGATTCACATTCTGCCTTTGCCTCTTATTAGCTGTGTGATCTTGGGCCAGTTACTCAGCCTCTCTGTGCCTCAGATCCCTGAGGGATAATAATAACACCCATTTCATATGGTTGTGAAGATTGAGTGTGTTGACAAGTGTAAAGCATTTAAAATACTGCTGGCACATATTTCATTCTCTCTATGTGCTAATATTATCCATACATTATGTTGTGGCTACCACACTTGGTTAAGGAGGTAGCTTGCTAAGGTATCTCCTTTTAAAAGCAGACTTCACATCTTTATTTCTCAGGCTGTAGATCAGAGGGTTCAGCATAGGGATGATCACACTGTACAAGACAGACAGAACCTTGTTCTGTTCCAGGGAATTGCGCGAGCTTGGCTGAGTATACACGAAGATGAGTGTGCCATACAAAATGCAGATGACGGTGAGATGGGAGGTGCAGGTGGAGAGGGCTTTGCTCTGAGCCTCCAGGGAATGCATCCTGCAGATAGTCACCAGGATATAGGCATAGGAGACCAGGATGATTGTGATAGTAAAGAAGAAAATTATGGCACCAAATGAGGAGGTGATGGCTTCAACCTCTGTAGTGTCTGCACAGGCAAGTTGAAGCACAGGGGCGACGTCACAGAAATAGTGATTAATGACATTGGGGCCACAGTAGGGCAGCTTGAAGACGTACGCAGTTATCAAAACTGAACTGGCAACAGAAGCTGTATAGGTGGCTGCTACCAGCTGGACTCGCAGACGATGGGACATGATGGAGTGGTAGAGGAGAGGGTGGCAGATGGCGACGAATTGATCATAGGCCATGATGGCCAGGAGCAAACACTCAGCAGTACCTTGGAGAACCATGAAGGCCGTCTGGACCACACAGCCAGCAAAGGAGATGGACTGGCCTGAGGTGACGAAGTTCTCCAGCAGCTTGGGGACATTCGTGCTGGATAAAGAGGCGTCTATGAAGGAGAGAATGCTCAGGAAGAAGTACATGGGCGTGTGGAGCTGCGGCTCCATGCGGATCAGGATAATCATGCCCAGGTTGCCCACAAGGGTGACTGAGTAAATGAACAAGAAGAGTACGAAGAGGGCGCCCTTGAGCCCTTCCTGGTCTGTGAGCCCCAGCAGGAGGAACCAGGTGACCCGGGTGCAGTTCTCAATTGTGGTGCACGTGTCACTGAGAGAGACCAGATAAGACATGTTTGTACTTTAGAGGCAGACCTGGGGTCAGTTCCAAAGCCCCTCTCTTTTTTTCTTATTATTCATATTACTATTATTTTTTAATTGAACTTACTGGATGACATTAGCTTGCAAAACCATACAAGTTTCAAGTGTACAACTCAATAAAATGTCATTTGCACACTGCAGTGTGTGCCTATCACCTCAAGCAAAGTCTCTTTCATCCCCATTTCCCCCCTTTGCCCACCTCCACCTACCCCCAAATCCCTTTTCTCTCTGGCTGTTGCCCTTTTAATTCCTCCAAAGTGGGCAGTGCTAGGGGGTTTGGGCAGGGGACACTGTCACGAATTAAACACCCACTATGAGTTGTGTGTTAACTCATTTCCTAAACAGCTATTGAAACTTCATACATAATTTCTCATTATTATGCCCATTTATATTTGGTGGGATTATCAACTTGCCCAAGGTAAGAGAGCTAGCACATTAGGAAAGTGGGATCAGAACCCAGTCCATTCTACAAGAGTGTGGTGATTGCTGGGGAGAGAGCGGGAGGTAGAGGAGGGCATAGGAGGTATAAATGGTAAGGGACTGAGACTTGACTTGGTGTGGTGAACACACAATACAGTGTACAGATGATGTGTTGTCGAACTGTGCACCTCAAACCTGTATAATTTTGTTAACCAGTGTCACCCCAATAAATTCAATAAAAAGGGAAAAAATCTTTCTAACTAAAAAAAACCCCTGTGCATTCTAATAAACAGAAGCTTTTATAGTTTAATCACTTTCTTTCCACAAATTTCCTGTTCCATGGGGACCTGGCATTGTTAGTGAGTGTTGGCAGTCTGGCATGTTGGCCCAGAGAGGGAGTATATGAAAGGATAAATTTCAACCATATTTGTAGGCAAAGTCTCCAACAGTGTCAGCCCAGAGGCCAGGGACACAGGAAGTCAGGGCTAACATTGACACAATGTAAGGGGACTCAGTAGAGAAGTCATTTTTCCCAGTGATATGGGTTGAATTGTAATTGTTTCTTCCAAAAGGATATGTTGAAGTCCTAACCACAGGTACCTGTGAATGTGACCTTATTTAGAAGTATGGTCTTTGCAGAAGTAATGACGTTAAAATGAAGACATACTCAATTAGGGTGGGTCCTTAATCCCATATGACTGGTGTTCTTACAAGAAGAGATAATGGAGATGCCGTGGCTGGTATGGCTCAGTGGATTGAGTGCCAGCCTGGGAACCAAAAGTTTGCCAGTTCGATTCCCAGTCAGGGCACATGCCTAGGTTGCAGGCCAGGTCCCCAGTTGGGGGCATGCAAGAGGCAACAGGCTGATGTGTCTCTCACACATTGATGTTTCTCTCCCTCTTCCTTCCTCCCTTCCCCTCTGTCTAAAATTAAATGCATAAAATCTTTAAAAAAAGAAAAGAAAAAGAAAGAGACAGTGGAGATACAGGGAGGAGCATGCCTGTGAAGATACAGACACAGAGGCAAGGTGACCACATGAGGAGCAGAGGCAGAGACTGGAGTTATGATGCCATCAGCCGAGCAATGCCTGGGCTTTCCAGAGTGGAAAGAGGCTTCAGAGGGAGCATGGCTCTGCCAACACCTTGATTTTGGACTTTGAGTTTCCAGAACAATGAGGGCATAAATTTCTCTTATTTTAAGCCAGTTTGTGGTGCTTTGTTACAGCAGCCTTAAAACGCTGATATACCCAGCTGGCGACGCTCCTGGCACTGAGGCTCTGGTGCTCTGATGGTGGCCTCCTAAGCAGTTGTCAGGAGACTGGGATTTCCTGATTTCTCTCTATTGACAGAGCTAATAATCCTGGGAGAGAAAATGAAATAAAACAAATTAAAACAAAGTCTATGTTGTTGTTTACTACTAATTAAGAAAAATATTTGTCTGGGAGAACAGGAAGCTGTAGTAAACAGGAGAACCCTGGCTCAGCAAAGACTTATGTTTTAGCTAGAAACAACTGAGGGCTGTAGCACACACCAGATTTGTGGCTGTGGGGTCCAGCGCAAGACACGGTTTTACATCAGAATTGGAGGTGAGGCCTCTAACCAGACAGCAGAGGTCAGAGAGTCCATATGTCTCTTCCCTCAGCGCCCCAGAGGGGTTCTCACGTTTATGGAAGTTCTCTCAGCTGTTGTCATGCCCCCAAGAATTTGCTTCTGAGGATGCGCACCCTCTAGGTTTTCAAATAACCAAGGCGGCTATTCTAGGTGGCTAACCAGGTAGATGGCTCTTGTATGGGATAGCGGCCAGGGTCTGCTGTGATTGGTCAGACCTCTGTTGTGATTGGCTGAGTGTAGGTTCTGATGGTTTGGACCATTCCCGGGGAGTTTAGAGTTTAGAGGGGGAGACAAACATTAGTGAAGTAGTCACACAAATTATTGAAAAGCTACACCTGAAACAATAACTCCAGGGAGAGGCACTGAACACTACGAATCAAAACCTTTGACTCAGCGAGGCCAAGGAGGATTTTCCTTAGGAGGGGTTTTCCACAGGAGAGAATGAAGCAATCTCTACAAGAGTCCTGAGGTGTGAGAGAGCCTAGTGAGGAGCGGAGCTGAGGAAAGGCTAGTGTGGGCAGGGAGCAAAGGCAGGGTGTGTGAGCTCAGGCCCGCAGGCAGGCAGTGCTTTATAGCGTTTTTGGAGTGCTGGCTGTGTCCGACACTTTTCCAGACACCTTAAATGTCATTTAATCCTCTCAACAGTCTTATAATATGTCCACTTGAAATCTCCATTCTGTGTATGAGGAAACTGAGGCACAAAGGACTTCAGCAGCTTGCCCAAAGACCCACCTTAGGTGGTCAGGTCTCAGAGATTACACTCTTATTGTCCCATACCTTAGACCATGTTAAGGAATTTGTTTCTTAAGGGATTCCATTAAAGAATTTTCTCCAGGGGGATAACATGGTCATAGCTGCTTTTTGATAAGATCACTCTGAAGGTATTGTGGAGAAATGATTGGAGAAGGGCCAAGTGGATGGGGGAGATTTTTGGGGAGGATATTGAAGCCACCCAGGAAGGATTCATAGCTTAAACTAGAGTGGGGCTAGTGGAGGCAGAGGGAAATGGATCTGAGAGATGGTAGGCTGTAAATATGTCAGGATTTGGTGGTGGACAGGCGATGCCAGCGTGAGGAGGAGGGCAAGCAGTCAGGGTGAGCTCCAAGGTCTCTGTGTACAAAATAAAGCTCGTAGTTGAAGCTAAGAGAGGGTAGGATGTACCAGGCAGAGTCTGAGCTATAAAAGACATTATTAGCTCTCGGGGTAGGATCCCAAGGAAATCAATTTCAAACTCACTGCACACTGCTTCAGTGCTCTCATTTTTTTCCCCATTCACCTCGGCGCTGGAGTTGCTGATCAGGTCTCGAGTCTGAGAAGCATGGATTAGGAGGAAAAGGGGATAATCACACTTAAGCCCTCACTGGTGATAGGGTTCCAGCCCTCGGCCCACTTACCTGTGGTTGAGCAGAGACTGTCCATCCATGAGCCTAGGTTTTGGAACCCTGTTGCAGGTGTCCCTTTCCCCTTTCCCTTGATTGCCTCCGATCGGCTTTCTCAAGAGGACTTCTCAGACAGTCATGAACAAAGCCAAGAGATTCCTAATTGCTGGAAAGGCTCCTATCTTAAGATTCATCTGGCTTTTTTTTTTTTTTATCCTTACCCCTAGAGCTCAGAAATGTGCCAGTGGGAATTTATGACTGGTTCTCCCATGTGCTGACCCAGGCTGCTGGCTGTCTCTAGGGGATGCTGGAGACATCTTGCCAAGGGTGGCCTGGGAGCCCCCTGGGGAGCAGGGATTCTCCACCAAATGCCAGAAGCGACCCTCTTCATTTACAGGGTCCATCCTTTGTGGCCTTGTTTTCTTCACATTATTGAGACTCAAAAGGCCAAAATGTACCTAGGGACACGTGTCAACACAATCCCTGTGTTTCGCAGGAGGGGGCTGGAAGTGCGAATGATATCAACATTGAAGGTCTAGATGTGGCTTTCTGAATTGTTATTTCCTTTGATCTTCAAAATATTCCTGGGAAACTTGCTTGATGGTTTGTTTGTTTGTTTTTTCTATGTATAGATAATAATAGCACTATACCATAATAACTTTATTCACTTAACAATATTGAAAATATATCTCTCTACCTCAAAAAGAACATAATTCTTCCTCCCAACAAAAGAGCTTTATTATCTCTGTAAAAATAACACCTGCTGGTTGTCAAATTTTTAAGCAACATAGAAAAGAGCCAAGAAGAAAGTAAAATGTCACCTGAAATCCCACCTCCACAGAAAATGGGAATTAGTGAGGGCTCTTATTATAAGTCTCTCAATGCCCTCATAAACAGAATCATACTAGACAAGCTATTCTGTCACTTGCTTTCTCACTAAATGAGAGGTCATGGACTTTTTCCCACATCAGTTAATAAGTAATAGCCCACGTCATCATATTTACTGACTGCATATTGTTTTGTTGTGTATGTGTGCCATCATTTACTTAACTGTCCCCCCTTGGTTGACAAGAAGGTATTTCTACCTTTTCACTGCTATAAACAACTCTGACAGACAACCCCCAGGAATGGGGCTGGAGGGCCAATTCCAGGTAGAGTGGGATGTGTAGGAACTGCCTTTCCGTTGCCAGGAAGGAAGACATTGGCTCTCTCCTTGGGCAGCCTGGAACCTGGGGTTCTGCAATCCCAGGGGAAATCACTATGCAAAGCAAGGCAAAGGGCCTTGTTAGGGAAATGACTTGTTTGGTTAAAAGAAATTTAGTCCCTAGACTACTGATCTGGGAGAGAGTCTCAGCAGATGAGAGAATGGATTGCTCATGATTCCTGCAGGTAAAAGGGGTTTATTCACCTGGGAGAGACCTGCTGAATCTCACCTGCAGAAGCAAAACACTGCCGAGTTCTCTGACTTTCCTGACTGCGTTCCAACCTGCACATGTCGTCTGATGCAAA
>PVKM010025357.1:0-19995 GCA_004027735.1 Carollia perspicillata | reverse complement strand
TGATGGCCCAGGCAGGCCTTTTTGGGGAGGAAAGGCAGCAGTTGAGACCTGACAAACGAGTCAACCTTGCAGACTGGGGCCAGGAGGCTCCGAGATAAGGCATGAACCTCTGGGGATGGCCCTAAGCTGGGAAAGGGTTTAGCTGCCTGGGGAGGGAAAAGAAGACAAATGTGCTAGAAGGCAATGCTATAGTCTCATGTACATTATACAAACATGACTCTCACTGCTGTGTAGAAGATGGATTGAAGAGGGCCAGGTATGCCCTTGGGGAGACAGTTGGACTGTAGACAGTTTGAAATATATTTTACAGATAGAACCTACTTCTCCAAACAGGACAAGGACCAAGAAATCAGGGTCATTCTCACAGGGTAATACCATTTAGATTTGAAGGGAACTTCTGCTAGAGCAGTGATTTTCACACCTTACTTTGGAATTTAAATTCATTCTCAAATGAGATTTTATATAGGAACACCACAATTCAAAGTTGCTTTGATTGAACCAGGGGTAGGGGCAGTAAACCCAGAACCCAGATGCAGCAGGGCCACTGGCTTCACTACAGTGGCAGCCCCTCCAGCATAGCCTTGAGAGGAAAGTTACACACAGTTTGAAAGCCATGCTATAATCATTTATTGGAAATATCTTATTTTACAGCTCTATTAATTCAACAGATATTTACAGGGCATGGCTGAACAACGTGAGGGTTAGGAGTAATCAACTCCTGAGTAGTTGAAAATCTGCTGCGATTATAGTAGACCTCCATAGCCTTGGATTCCCATGCACAGAGTTGGTGCTTGGACAACGCGAGGGTTTGAATGCACACGTAGACTGAACTGTGGTCCACTGAAAAAAACTCATACAACTCAACAGCAAAAAATGCAAACAATCTGATTTAAAAAATGAGCAGAAGATCTGAATAGTCATTTTTCAAAGAAGACATACAGATGGCCAACAGGTACATGAAAAGATGCTCCATATCACTACTCATGAGGGAAATGCAAGTCAAAATCACAATGAGATATCTCACACCTGTCAGAATGGCTATCAGCAAAAAAATGAACAAATAACAAGGGCTGGGGAGAATGGGGAGGAAGGGGGAAGCCTTGTGCACTGTTAGTGGAGTTGTGAGTTACTGTTAGTGGAGTTACAGCCACTATAGAAAACAGTATAGTGATTCCATAAAAAATTGAAAATAGAGCTGCCATAGAACCCAGCAGTTCTACTTTGGGGTATTCATCCGAAGAAAACAAAAACTAAAAAGCCAATTCAAAAAGATGTATGTGCCCCTGTGTTCACTGCAGCATTATTACAATAGCCAAGATATGGAAGTGACCAAAGTGTCCATCCTTAGAGGAATGAATAAAGAAGTTGTAGTACATGTGCACAATGGAATATTACTAAGCCATAAAAAGAATGAAATCTTGCCATTTTTGACAACATGGGTGGACCCAGAGGGTATTATGCTAAGTGAAAAGAGTCAGATACAGAAAGACGAATACTGTATTATTTCACTTAAAAATGGAATCTAAAAAATAAAACAAATGAATAAACAAACCAAAGCAGAATCAGACTTATAGTATAGAGAACAATGTGATGGTTGCAAAAGGTAAGGGGCAAGGGGATGAGGTAAAATAAAAGTTAAAAAACTGAAAAATGTACTCATGACCCAAACTGAAACTGATCAAGAAATGTGAAAAAAAAAAAAAAACAGAACAAAACAAAACCAAGCAACTCTACTTGACAACAGCTGGATTTTAGGAACACACAGATTTTAAACTAGTGTTTGAATCTGCATGTAACATAAGGATTGAAAGTCATTAAATGAATTACTTTTTTGAATAAACTACAGAACCTGCTGTATGTTGTTTACTTGTATAAGTTTCCTGAATATCCTATACTGAGTTAACATAGAAGTCACTTATTTACATGCAGGTTAAACGAACTGAAAACACAAAAAACTGAATTTCGTAATGACAGTTGAATTATACTTCTTTAGTTATTTTATAGACCCACCTTAATGTAAAAGGTCAAAGAAGAAGGACGATGGTTCCCAAACACCTGCTCTTACCTGTGTGGTTGATGGGATGCAGCGATGGAACACAAAATCACAGTGTTTTCTGTCAATTAAAGGGCACAGCAAACCATTAGCTCACCGCACATCCGTTCGTGCAAACAGCAGGGTACAGAAGTTGTTTCGGGCGAGTGGGCAGAGGGAGAAAATCACACCTCAAAAGAGCTTGGACCTTCTTAAGCCTTGAATTTGCCATTTCACAGAAACCTTTTCTTGACTCATCCTAGGCAGGAGTGCTGCTCCTTTCTGAGGCTTAAGTAACGCCATGTGGCTGAGCTGGTTTGTGAAACAGAACAGAGGAGAAAGTGGAAGTGGTTTTCTTGACTCACCACATGTTCTGGAATATTTGATCTTGCCTTTAGCATTTCTAAGCAAATCATCAAGCGATTGACACCCTCCTCATTCCCTTTCAGTATGCAACTGGGAGAAACTACAGATATCTTTTTATGTAATCGCCTCCTTTTTTATAGTCACCATTTACATGCTAATGGCCATCAAAGAAAACAAAATTTTAATTTGTGAGCCCTTTTGAAATTACACAGATGGTCAATGTTTGGAAATGGTAAGAAGTTTTTTTGCCAGACCACTTTCACTGAAAGTCATAGCTTTGTCTGCTGCACAATGAAAACCTAAAAATGCTTGGTAAGACATCTGGTTCTGCTGCTTTGGGGAAAAGGGAGCTCTCCAAATTTTCGTCATGCACAGACATGCCAAGACTCTTCCGATATCCCAGAAGGAAGTTTGGTTGACAGCCATAAAGTCATAAAGTTCATCAGAACGGATCATAATTCCTTGGTTACAAACAACTGAAACTGAATCTGAAACTTTATTAAAAAGGGAATTCATGGCCCTGGCAGGGTGGATTAGTTGGTTGGAGCATCATTCAGTAAACCAAAGGGTTGCAGGTTCAATGTCCAGTCAGTGTGTGTGCAGAAGGAGGCCGATCAATGTTTCTCCTTCTCTCTCTCTCTCTCCCCCTTCCTCTTTCTCTAAAATCAATAAACGTGTCCTCAAGTGAAAATTAAAAAAAAATTTAGGGAAATTTACATGAAGGGATTGACCATACACAATAAGGCTAGCAAGCCAGGCTTGGGCAGGACTGAAGGGGTGGCCAGTGATAGTGCCGGTGCCACCAGGCTCATGACTTGGCTGCCGCCATTAGAAACAATCCCTACTGACCCTCTGTTTTGGGTTCCTTCTTCGGGAATATTGGTTTGTCACCTCACATCTTGTGGCTACACTTGGGCTGCTGAGAGATGGTGAGGAAGAACTGCCTCCCTTCGGTTTCCCCGGTGGGAGGAAAGCTGCAGTTTTCTACAAGGCAGAGCTTTCTGGAGGTGTGCATAGCACATCATACACGTCTGTGCTTCTTCCTATCAAATGTTTATAAGTATATCAGATTACAAAGTTCACTTCAGATAACGGCCCGACATTGAGAATTCACAGGTACCATGTCATCCCACAGAGGTCAGGAAGGACTGCAGCTGGAACGTGTGTGCAGGGATGTGTGTTTTTGTGACAAATTTCAGAACTGTTGGTTATGCATCAATGCTTTTAGCCATACTTGCAAGAAGGAATAATAATTGATTTCTGCCATGCTGAATAGAAGCATGTTTTATTTTTATCTGCAACATTTTTACATCTTTCCAGGCTAGTGAATCATGTGCCTGAGGGGAAAAGAGGCAAATTTCTTTTGGGTGAGATAGTAGAGTGGGTAATTGTCTGTGGAAAGGATCAACAAAGACACATTTCAGTGAACTAATTAAGTTTAGAAATTGTATATTGAAATCGTGGTTGACTAACTTGTCAACAATGCTTTATTGCAGGCCAACAGATCCCTCAGAGTTATGTTTGAAGAATTATTCATGTGAATTTGGACTACAAAATAAAGAACCTCTAATGATTGTGTTATTGATGAACAGACACCAGACAAGTGGGATGGGAGGGGGATAGAAGAGAGAGAACCGGAAGAGTGTGATGCGAAGGTTAGGATGAGAGGCTGGGTGGAAAGGGTTCTGAGGGTTTTCTGGGCCTTGGCAGTCCCCACACCCATGTCAGCTTCCTCCTGTCCTTGATCAGCAGTGAACTTCTGGGAGCTACCCACGACACCGCCACTATCTCTCAGGAGCAAGGTGTGTGGGTGGTGTGAGTGATGAGGTGTTGGCTGGACATGCAGGGCTAGGATGTTTTGAAGCAAGACCGACCAGAGAGTCAGGCACTCCGACAAGGGTGGGCACTGGTGCTGGATGCCATGCCGGGCGGGTCTCTGCTCTGGATCCAAGAGCAAAGCCCACTCTGGGTATTGGAACTAAGAGTCTGATCTCTACTGCACTTTGCACCAAGTTTTCAATAAGTAAATCCCTTTTTACTTAAGAGAAACAGAGAAGTTCCTGGAAACTATCATCAGGGTGTAGTTTGATGGGCAAACACAGTCTGTCTCCAATGGGACCCATGGAAGTTATGGAGTCCTGATGGGTGAGCTTAAAGAGGATTTGAGAATCTTCAAGCCAGGAGCCTGATTTATCTGCTTCTGGGGAGCCAACAACTTGGAAGAGTCTGTCCTTGTTTCACATAAATAAGGTGGCTTTCAACTTAGAAAATAAATGTATTTTTAAAAAGAAAGATTTTCCTGAGCTTGTGAGAACACAGAAAACTCTGCAGGCTGACATCATTGTGAAATTATTGGAGAAATCTTGTCCTTATACAAGACATGTGTGTGTGAGGAGATCTTTTCTGAGAAGTGTTTTAAAAATGTTATTGAATACCTTAAGCATCATCCTTTTCAGCCAAAACATGATGAAAAGTTCTTAACTAAAACTATAAAGTCTAAGTTAAACCAATAAAATTCTTACCATAGGCAAAAGATACATTGTCTTGCTATACTATTGCCTTAGTTTGCATTCTCCAGAGAAATTCTCCCCTCCCCACTGCCTGTTTTTCTGTCTTATCTTTGTCCCCATTGTTCTGATACCTTATAATAATGAGCCTTAATGTGGTTCTGTTTGTAACCATCGTTCAGAACACGGACTCTTTCAGTCTGGAAACCCTTGTACTTCCATTCCAGGACATTTTGTTGAATTATTTCTTTGATCACTTCTTTCATTCTGTTTTGTCTCTTCTCACTTTCTGGAACTCCAGTTGTTCAGATGTTCGGACCTCTTATACTAATCCTCTGATTGTCTTGTACTTTCCTCTTTTCTGTCTCTGCCTTTTTTCCTACTTTCCGATATATTTCCTCAAATTTATTTCCAAATCTTGTATTGAATTTTTCCTTTTCTGTTCTCATGTTTTATTTTTATGATTTCCAAGAACTTTTATTTATTTATTTGATTGTTTTTTTGTTTTACATATTGGAAATTATATGTATATATAGTCATCCTGTGCATGTTTCATGGATGTAATGCTTTTTAAAAAATCTCTCAAAATATATTAGTAGTTGTTTTAAAGTTATCATCTTCTTAGATAATCTCTATTCCTATCCAGCAGCTTTTTTCTGCTTGTTTTTGTCTCTAATATTTTTGTCAGAATCTTTGCCCACAAGTTTACTCATCTCTAGCTTTCTCCTTGTAGTTAAAGTGTGAATGCTTTTCATTGAAAGCCGTGCTCTCTGGACTGGGCTTGGGTGCTTTCCTGTCCCTGTGGGTACCTTGGCTGAGATTTCATTGTGAACTCACAATGTTGCTCTCTCCACTGTTTATTGTGTTGTTGTGGTTGTTTTAGTTTTTAGTTGTTTTTTCCCTCTTTGGCCTAGTATGCTTTCCCAGAGTAAATCTTCCAACATCTTTCCCAGGGAATATAAATGTCACTGCTGGTGTTTCGAAAACCCAGTGAGGGGAGCAAGTTGGAGGTCTCAACGTGGTGCAATAGATTCTGCTTAACTCCCTCCCCACTCTGTGTTGACTGCCCCCCCCCTCCGACTCCATATGCTCTTTTCAGAGAACAAATTTCAGGGGTTTTTGTACAGGGATGGAAGGTCCTAAAAGCTTCATAAACAACTTTGAAACATTCCTTCCACTTGGGGATAGTGGTGTCTAAGCACAAAAGTTTGGGAACTGTGAGGGACACTGCTCCTCCTGCCAGCTTGGCAGTCAGCTCTGCAGGTCTAGTTAGAAAATCGCAATTTGTCCTGCTGCTTTTCAGTCACAAAAGTCTTGTCTTATAATGAATGGTCTCTTCTCCTACTCTCATTGTGTGGGTTTATTCCTTTTGTCATAAATATACTCCCCTCTCTGTCATTTTTCTGGTTTTGGAGGGAGCAGAAATAAATATTCAAGTTGAATCTGCATTTTCTAACCACCATATTGATTATCCATTTCTAAAGAAAAATTTTCTTTCTTTTCTTGCTTTATTTTCTGCACCCAAAATTATTTTTTCCCATACTACTGAAAGAAACGAAACTGTCATTTGACATTTTTTCCATTTAACTAAAAATTTTTGGTTTTTTAGTTTAAAATTTTTTTAAAGATTTTATTTATTTTTAGAGAAAGAGGATGAAGAGGGAAAAAGAGGGAGAGAGAAACATCCATATGTGGTTGCTTCTTACACCCGCCTCCCCCACCCCCCCCATTGGGGACTCAGTGTACAACCCAGGCATGTGCCCTGATGGGAAATTGAACTGGCAACCCTTTGGTTCACAGGCTAAAACTCTATCCACTGAGCCACACCAGCCAGGGTTGGTTTAAAATTTTTTTGTTAATTATTTTAAGGTATTGATGCATTTTTTAGCTACTCTAATCTTAATTCAAGAATATGGTTGCAAAATTAAAAATTATTCCAACTCATGGAATTTTAACATCTGTGGATGATTTGAAACAGATACCAACTTCTCCTAATATATTTTTTATTTTGGAGAGTTTAGCTCATCTCTGACTAAAACGCTAATAATGCAAGTAGTTCTGGAAAGTAATTATGATATTGAAAAGAAATTGATCTGCACTAAGATTTCTGTGTAAGGAAGACCTGTCCACTAATGAGACAACTTCCCACTCTGATTGACCAAAGGACATGATGACCATAACTAGCAAAATGGGGAAGAGCTGTATTTTTATATTGTCTCCAATATTTTATGCATGTTCACACAGTACCTTTTTGTCCAGTATTTAAAAGAGCACTAATGTGAAAATGGTGTAATGGCTGGCTATAACAAAAAGTATCCAGTTTCCCCTGGCATTGCTAAACCAGTGCAGTGCATTGTCTTTATTTTAGAGGTACTCATATTTCTATGGAGCACTACTTATCACATACAAATTGTGTAACCAACACAGATTTCCTGAGAAGAACCTCAGGACTGATAAATTCAAAGCACACTTTTCTAGGCTTGACAACTCTTTGATCTAGGTAGAGGGATAATTGGTCTTAGAATTCATATGCATGGCCATGATAGAATGAGGAACGACTTTTTGAGCTTTTCTGGTTGATGGCACAAGTTTCAGTGTCAGCTTCAATGGAATTATTTGGATTCACAGGAATGGTAGATATTGTATATGTCAGACTTCACAGAGTTAAAATCTTTTATTTTAGGACACTTCTACTATAAGCACAGTTCAAGCATAGGATATCGAAAGATACCGCTGAGAAGTAGAAAATGAAACACAAATCCAAACACAGAAATTAACCCCTTATGGCTCTGAAGTGGCCCAGTCAGTGAGGACTGAGTGGCTATGATAGCCTTTGAGTCCCAAAGGAACCTGAAGTAGCCGTGACTTCCTCCTGTACTGTGTCAAGCTCACAAAAGGCCCCATGAGTAGCAGGAGTGCCAACCAGCCCTTGAGCAGAACTGGGGCCTCCGTGGGCTCCTGGGCTCATAGAAGGCAGTGACAAAAGTCCCATCCCCTCCACCCCCACGTGGTACTGGTGGAAAAGAATAGGACTAGAACCTCACCTCATGTCATGCCCAGGTAAAAGAACTTCAAGTAGCTAAAAACCTAAAATCATGAAGCACAGCTTTAAAAACTCTTAGAAGAAAGTGTCTACTACGTTTATGAACTCAGAGTATGAAAGGATTTCTTCAACAAGGCATTAAAGGCAAAATATAAAAGGAAAGAGTAATAGATTTGATTACATTAAAATTAAAACCTGCTGTCCAAGAACACTACAAGTGTAGTGAAGACTTAGTTTGCCTCCGATTTTTTTCTCCATTTCAGTGCTATAATGAACATACTTATATATACATATTTAATGCAAGTATTTTATAAATTAAAATTTTAAAAGCAGAATTGCTCGTAATTTATCAATTTATATTTGCATTAACACTAATTGAAAGTGTGTTTTCCTCACTCTTTTCAATATTGGTTATTATGACTTTAATTTTTTGTGTCTACAATATTTATTTTGTTTCCAGTCTTTTGCTATTTCAAGTAATGCTGCAAGAAACATTGTTGTACACATACATTTTTGAGTCATAAATGTTCTATGTAAAACGGAAAACTGTGTAAGGTTCTATAAAACATAGTCCTAGAAATAAAGTTGTTGAATTGAAAATCTGTGTATTTGCCCCAAACAGAAGACAGTTTATTCAGTATCTTGAAAATATATATGGAAATATTGAAAATCTATGTTTGGAAAATATATAAAAATAGAAAATATTGGAAAAATCAATCCCCTTCCCTCATCAACTAGAAAAATATAATTTTGAAACTGTTTCTTTTAGATTCCCCACATTGATGGCAGCAGCTTAGGGGCCACCGTGGGAGGCTGAGGGGAAGGCTCTGGACCTCTTGGCACCCTCATGAGAGCAGCTTCACTGGTGTTTATTTTTGATGCTCTACATAAAATTTCCTTCAAAAGATAAGCATGGGGGTGAGAGGAGTGAGTAGACAGAGCACAGAGGATTTGGGGAGCAATAAAACTAATATGTGTGATAGTGTAATAGTCTATACATGTCGTTATTCATTGGTCCAAACCCACAGAATATACAACAGCAAGAGTGAACCCAATATAAACTACGGACTCTGGGTGATGACGATGTGTCAGTGTAGGCTCGTCAATTTCAGCACATGTCCCCTCTGATAGGGATGTTGGTGATGGGGGTGCTGTGTGTGTGAGGGCAGGGGGCATGGGGCAAATCTCTGTATTTTCCTGTCAACTTCTCTGTAAACCTAAAACTTCTCTGAAATATGAACTCTGTGGATAAAAAATATAAACATAGAAACTTCAAAAAATGTGTGTATTTTAATTATTGCCAAATTGCTGTCAAAAGAGCTGGTACCTGTTTGTGCTCCCACCAGTTGTCCACAGGAGTGTCTGCTTCCTCACGCCCTGCATGCAGCTGCATGCTCTCTGGCTCTCCGTCTTTGTGGATCTGACAGGTGCAGAACAGCACAGCCAGTTTCAAAACTGCATTTTGTTCGTGTCCAGTGTGATTAAGCCACTTTTAACATTTTCCAAAGCTATTTGGATTTCTTTTTCTATGAATTGCCTGCTCTTGTCATTTGCCCATTTTTCAATTGTGTTTGTCAATTCACTCCATGATCTTTACTGAGAACCTACTATGTGCCGGGCTGTCTTCTGGACTCTGGGGAAACAATCATGAAAGGGGCAGACAAGGTGCCCTGGGTTGTGAAATTTGCCATTTAGTGGGGAGAGTCAGGTAACGAGCAAATGAACACATGAGGCCTCACTTCAGTGTAATGGAGAAGAGAACACATCATCCTGGGACTAACAGTAATGGGAGAAATGGTGGGGTACTGCCTTAGAGGAGGAAAGTTGAGGCAGCATCCTTGGCAAACCCACTTTTCCATTTTCTCTCCTCATTGTCTGAATACGCCATCTTTTTCTATGCTGTCAACATATACAACATTCAAGATTCTGTTTGGCAATCATAATTAACAAAGAGGTTCAGCTTTAATTTTACATTTAATGCATTCAATTCACAGAAACATCCTTTGTTCCCACAGCCTTCACATTTCTGAGTTCTTAATTTTGATTCCTTTATTGGTTTGTGTAGATTTTTGCCTTGTGTTTTTTTGAAGGAACAATTGATATGCACTCTATTCTTTGAATTCTTGCACACCTGAAAAGGCTTGTCTGTTCAAAGATGACTTAGCCCAGGATGAAATTCTTAGGTCATATTTTCTCTCCCTCCTAATGTTTTAGTTGTTCCAGTGTCCTCTGACATTGGGGGCTTCTGGGACTCAGTCTGGGACCAATTTGGTCTTTCCGTTTCTTCAGCATGACTTGCCTATTTACACTGGGGATTCAGAAGATGCTTCATTCACCTCAGAGGTCCAGGAACGTGGCCAGGATATTGACCAGTGCTGTGCCACTCTGCTTAAATTTCCCGAGGACATCACGCTCCCCATTTGTGCTGAAACTTGCATAAATCTTAGCTCTGGAGATTTTCAATCTGTTCAGTCTTACAGTGTTCTGAACTTCACATTCTTGTTCTAACCTCACTGCTTGAAATATGGTTGTAATTTACATAATGTTTTATTTTTCTCTTTCATTTTCCTCCTGAACCCTGCCAGCTCACTTTTTTATTGCCTTTTGTGGGCTTACCATCTCTCTCTTGATCTGTTGCACCTCTCCTTCTAACTCTTATTTTTAAGAAGCTATGTTTCCTTAATCTTCTCAAATCATGGGTGTTTTAAAAAACTTTCTCCTATTTTGAGGCCAAATTTGTCTCCTTCTGTGTATTCATTATTTGCTTTCTGATTTCATTTCATGTTTTTTAAACTTTATTTTATTTATTTATTTATTTTAAAATAAATTTATTGGGGTGAAATTGGTTAATAAGATTATATAGGTTTCAAGTGCACATTTCTATGATACCCGATCTGTATATTGCATTGTGTGCCTGCCACCCGAAATCAAATCATCTTCTTTCACCACATATTTGGACTTCTTTACCTTCTACTACCCAGCCACCCCCTTTCCCTTTCCTCTGGTAACTGAATACTTCCCTCTGATCTGAATAATACTCAGCCATAAGAAAAGATGAATGCTGCCATCTGCAATAACATGGGTGGACCTTGAGAATATTATGCTAAGTGAAATAAGTTAGTCAGAAAAAGCTAAAAACCATATGATCTCATTCATATATGGGATGTAAAGCTGAAACTCATAAAAGAAAGTTTATATGCATAAGAGTGGCAATAGACTGTATGTGTGTGTCCCCCAAAATTCACAGGTTGAAACTAACCTCCAGTGTGATGGTTCTGGCAGGTGGAGCCATGAGCAGGTGATTAGGTCATGAGGCAGAGGACAGACCCCAGAGAGCTCCCTCGCCCTTTTGCAGGGTAAAGACACAGTGAGAAGTTGATCATCTGTGACTAGGAGGTAGGCTCTCACCAGACATTGAACTCACCAGTGTCCTGATCTTAGACTTACAGCCTCCAAAGCCGTGAGAAAAAAATTCCTGGGGTTTATAAGCCACCCATTGTATGCTATTTCTATTACAGCTGCCTGAATGGACTACAGATAGGAGTTGGCACCCATTTCTTGCTCTTGCATATCTCGTAACATCTCATTCTAGGGAAGGACATTGCAGGGAGGAGGGGTGTGAGTGCTACAATGCCCACCTCCACCTCAGTGGGCTAACGCAGAGCCCGTTCTCATGGGTCTGACATATCCTATGACATGTCACACCTTAGGGAAGCAAGTTTCCCTCCTTATTTTTAGTAAAATTGGTGGATTTTTAAAAATTGAAATGCATTTGACTTACAAAATTATACAAATTTAAGTAAGATGTAAAACATGTTGATTTGATACATTTATATATTGTAATATGATGGCCACTGTAGCCATAATTACCACCTCTATGATGATATACTTATTGTTTCTTTTTAGTGGCTTGAATAATTAAGATCTAGTCCCCTAGCATGTTTGATGATTTTAACTAAGGTGAGCAGAGGGTCTATGTGACCCATGTGAAGCACAGGTCTTTCTGTGCAATGCTTTAGACCAGTATTTGACATAATGTTATGTGCATTCAAGGGCCTGGAGTGTCTTAGGAAATACAGGGTTGTATTGAATGAGTCTGGGAAGGGGCCTGAGAGGTTCTGCATTTCTAACATGGTCTAAGTGGGTTCGATTCTGCCAGTCCATGGTGGCCACTTTGAGTTGAAAGGATTTTGGGTTTACTTTTTTTTTCCCAGTCAATTTAGCTGCTTCCAAATACCCATAATACCCAGTCGGCCCAGTTGGCCCTGCTGCTGCTCTGGCCCAGGCGGCCTGCTGCCATAGAAGAAGGCTTTCATGATTTCCATTTACATTCTTTGAATTAACATTTTTCTTTTTTAATTTCTAATTTTACTGCATTGGGTTTTTTTTTTACTTAAAAAAATTTTTTTATGAAGTTGTTGCTGATATAGTTTCCTCTTTGGGAAATTTACTGAAATTTTTTCTGTGGCCTAAATGACAAGTTCTTTTTGTAAATGCCACAGAAATACTGGAAAACAAAGTACAAGGTAGAAACAAGTGGAATATCCATCAGTAGATGAATGAACAAATAAAATGTAAATTTATTCAGCTATAAAATGAAATAAAGCCCTGGCCAGTGTGGCTCAGCTGGTTGGAGCTCAGTCCCATAACCAAAAGGTTGAACATTCAATTCCCCAGGGCACGTGCCTAGGTTGTGGATTCAATTCCTGGTCCAGGCATGTACAATCCCTTATCTGGGCACAATAACCCCCAGTCCAGGTGTTAATGGGAGGCAACCAGTAGATATTTCTCTCCACATTGATGTTTCTATCTCTCTTCCTTCCTCTCTCTCTCTAAAAAGCAATGGAAAAATGTTCTTGGATGAGGATAAAAGAAGGAAGTACTGATATATGCTACAATATGAATATGCCATGTTATGTAAAGTGAAAGAAGTCAAACACAAAAGGCCTGTATTGCATTATTCCATTTATGAAATGCTCAGAATAGGCCAATCTATAGAGACAGGAGGTAGACTCACATTTGCCAGAAGCCGAGAAAAGGGAGGGATAAAGAGAGGGATAAGGAATGACTGCTAATGGGGACAAAGTTTCTTTCTGGGATGATGACAATGTTTTGGAATTGGACAGTGATAATGGTTTCACAACTTTACGAGTTTACTACTGGACACTGAACTGCACACTTTAGAAGGATGAGTTTTGTTGTATGTAAATTACATATCCAGAAAAAATAATTCTTTAAAAATACAGGCTGAATCCCAAATAGAGAGAGTGTAATTAGATTTTTAAAATCAGCACTTAGAACCAATCATAGCATCTTCAGGGAATTCTCTAGAAATCTACAGTAGAGGATGTGGAATGCTGTCCGCTTCTGTAGAGCATGAAGCACGACTGTCACGAACACAAGTGCTCAAGTTCTTCTTTTGTTTTGTTACTAGTACCTCCTTTCTGTATAGTCAGAATAATGTCACACTTGAAAGTTTTAAATGTGATTGATGATAAATGTTAATACACAAAAATTCCAAATATTCATGAATTAAATGGCATTTAATGCCTGGAAGATATCTTAGGTCAATTACAATTTACTAAGCAACAAAATTAGCATAACTTTACTGCTCATGAAGTTTTCTCATAAACCAGAGCATAATTCAACAATTTCTTCTGAAAACAGTAAAAACACATTTTCTATATGTAAATAACTTATCAGAAGAGGACATATTTAGGTAAATGTCAAGGGGTATTACTTTCAAAGGACAATAAAGGAACTGTAAATAATTTAATATGCAATTTTATTGACAACATTTTATTATAAAACACACCAGAAGTACAAAAGGTCCTTCCAAACAAATGTATAACCTAATGATTTATTATTCAGCCCTTTTATAGCTACTACTTGGGTGAAGACATGTGACCATTCAATCACAATCCCCCTAGGCCCCCAATATAACTACGGTACAGACTTTTATGGAGGTCACCCAAATATCCATTTTTAGAGACTATAGTTTAATCTTACTTGCATTAGTATTTCATATCAAATTTAACATACATTTTTCCCCTCCATCCCTTCTTTTCCTTATAATTTATCTATTGAGGAATACAAAGCTTTGCCCTATAGAACATCACACGCTCTGGATTCTGTTTATTGTATACTCATAGTGCAAGTTCTCTGTCCCCTGTGTTTCCTGCAAACTAGTGGCTGAACCCAGAGACATGACCAGACCCATGTTCAAGTCCTTTGGCAAGGCTGTGTGATGATTACTTTCACCAGGAGATATCCGCTGGTCATCTCTCTTTCTAGGACCTTTAGCAGCTGCTGAAACCCAATGTCCAGATCCATTAATTCACTGATGGTTGCAAAACTGTGATTTTCTGATTCTATTATTTACTTTTCATTTATTAGATAAATGTTTTTTACAAACAGACACTTTCTGTCTTCTATGATTTGGTTACCAGTATCACAGTTTGTACAGAGAATCCAGGATAAATGCTGGTTCTTTCCTTCTAAATATTTGCTTGGCTTCTGCATTGTAGGGGTAGAGAGAAATGATTTACTGTTTTTAAAAGTTTTGAGATTCAAGAATAAAAACATGATCCCATACTTTTATGAAACAAAAAATTCAAGATTTAATATTTTAACCTTGTAGAATGCACTTAAAGAAAAACATCTATGTCATAGGCTGTGGATCGATGATTTCTTCAGAAACTGAACATACCATGTACTCCACATGGTATGTTCACATCAGAAACCAGAACATTACCTGTTCCCCAGAACATCCCCTTCGTCCTTTCCAGTCACAGCCCTTTCCTATGGATACCAACCCCTTGACATCCAACAACTAATTGCCCCTGTTCTGATACTTGGTTGAGTGACATCATACGGTGCTTGGGCTCTTTTCCTCACCATTATGTTTGTGAGAGTCATTACATTGTTTCTCCATGAATCTGTTGATAGAATTCAGGCCTGTGGTTTGGAACGGTGGTGTATAGACTTTTTAGTGCCTGCCTTTGGGAGAATATGAATGTGCATTTCTTTTTTTATTTTAACTTTTTTATTGTTCAATTACAGTTGTCCCCATTTTTCCCCATTACTCTCTCCTGCCCTACCCACCTCCCACTTCCCACATTCAATCCTCCCCACCATTGTCTTTGTCCTAAATGTGCATTTCTTTGGGCATATATTGCCTTCATTTTATTTTATTTTTTAAAGGTTGTATTTATTTATTTTTAGAGAGGGGAAGGAAAGGAGAATGGGAGGGAGAGAAATATCAGTGTATGGCTTCCTCTCAAGTGCCCCTACTGGGTCCTGGCCCACAACCCAGATATGTGCCCTGACTGGGAATCGAACCAGAGGTCTTTTGGCACTCAACCCACTGGGCCCCACCAGCCAGAGCATATTGCCTTCACTTTGAAACTTGACATTTATGACCAAATGGTTTCTTAGGAGTACTACTGAAAGGTGTAAACTTACTTTATGGAATAAATACTTCATTATTAATAAACAGCACTGTACTTTATTTAGTTTCAAATTGTAGCTCCTGTTGGAGCTGGTAGCAGGTAACCTCAGAGATGGTGGCTCTGCCTAGAGTTGCATCCAACACCTTGCCTACGCTTGATGCAAAGAAAAAGAATTGAAGAAACAGCTCAACACAAAGAAGGATCCCTGACTGGTGTAACTCAATGGGTTGGGTGTCATCCTACACACTGAAAGGTCACTGGTTCAATTCCACGTCAGGGCACATGCATAGGTTGTGGGCCAGGTCCCAGTTGTGGCCACATGAGAGGCAGACATCACGTTTCTCTCCCTCTCTTTCTCCCTCCCTTCCCCTCTCTCTAAAAATGAATAAATAAAATCTTTTAAAAAATACTAGGGAGAAGTTTTATCTACCTGTTTGTTTGTTTTTAATGTCCTCTCCAAGTCCAGTCTGTCCTATCAGAGCAGTCCCATTTACATATCAGCAGTTTCTTCTTTTTCTTAAAATGTTCATTGATGAGAGAGAAACAGAGACAGAGAGAGAGACAGACTGGTGTGAGAGAAAAACATTGATCAGTTGCCCCCCATATGCGCCCCACATGGGATTGAATCCACAACTCAGGTATGTGCCCTCACCTGGAATCAAACCTATAAACTTTTGGTGCACAGGATGAGGCTCTAACCAGCTGAGCCACCTGGCCAAGGTGTGCAGGCCAGAGGTTTCTTAAGAAGACCTGCTTGGAAACCTGAATAACCTGGAAAGCTATTTTCAATTAATTTCCGTGGGGATTTATCACCCATTATGGGCTGAATTGTATCCCCCCAATTCATATATTGAAGCCCTAGTCTCGAGTACCTGAGGATGGAGCTTTCTTTGGCAATAGTGTCATTGCAGATGCAATTAGTTAAGATGAGGGCTTTGGGGTGGGTGTAATCTGATATGACAAGTGCCCTTAGAAGGACAAATTTGGACTGAGAGATGTGCACAGGGAGATGGCCTGTGAGCAGGGAGCACAGACCAAGGGTGCTCCCACAAGCCACAGAGTGCCAAGGATTGACCGAAACCACCAGAGGCTGGAAGAGAAACATGGAAGGGTCCCTTTCTATCATAGCCCTCAGGAGAAACCAACCCAGCTGACACCTTGATCTCAGACTTCCAGCCTGCAGAATTGTGAGACAACACATTTATCTTGTTTAAGCCACTCAGTCTTTGGTATTGTGTCACTGAAGACTAATACATCACCCTTGGTAGTGTAGTGCCCTGGATAGTTGTCTGTTTTCCTAATTCATTTTTTGGCCCCTAGTTTGGGCTTAATCCTTTGCTCTTAAAGCTGTAAAATCTTGGGTGGGTTATTCAATCTCTTTAAACATCAGTGTTCTTACCTGTATAATTTGGATAATAATTATGCTTACATCATAGTATTATTGTGAGACTTAAACAAAACCTCCATATAAAGAACTTAAAATATCTCTAAGTATTAAGTTTTTCATAAGTATTAACTATTACTATTAAGCGCTAACTCACAACCTCAGTAAACTCCAAAAAGTAGAACTTGTATAAGCCATGTTTTCTGGAACACAGAAACATGCATAAAATAAATAAATAAATAAAATTATCCTTAATAGCACATGTGAAAGGGGAAATAAAAACTATAGTGACAGACTATTTAAAGATAAGACCATTATGACATCAAATCTCATGGATACAGCCACAAAACAATTTTTTGGATAAAAGTGTGTAGCTTTAAGTGTTTATATTTTTAATCAAGGAACATTTTTAAAAATAAATAAATAAAGTAGGTAGCACAAGGAACTAGAAAAAGCAACCCTAAGTGATCCTAAGAAAGCAGGATGAAGAAATTGATGGACAAAAGTAAAATAATAATGAGAACCAAAAGGGTCATTCTGGGAACTGACACAGAAGCATCTCCCACTTGGCAAAACCTAAGCCAAGAAAGTGTTGTACTCAGACTGACAATAATTTTCAGTACAATCTGATGAGGTGGGTACTATGACTATTCCCATTCTACCAATGAGGAGACTGAGGTTTTGAGGGTGAGGTGACTTGCCCAAGGTCACAATATGAGAGGCAGCATTAGGTCCCAGGAAGTGTGACTATAGGCGCCAAGTTCTTAATCACCCTACACAACACAATTTTCTTCATCCAGGGTATATGTGGTCATATTCTGGAGGAAACCTAACTGCCTATCCTATGCTGTTTCTAACTATGTGTCCTGTTTAGCCATTTGTCAAATAAATATTGTTATGTCTTATAACCTGCTCTCACAGCCCCCTTGGACACACACACACACACACACACACACACACACACACACACACACAGTGATGAGCCCTCTCCACAATTACACTAGAGGGACAAACCAAAATGAACAATTTCTAATTCCTGGCTGAACCTTTAACTGCTGATGAATAACTGGGCCTCCTACCATTCAGATATGGGCAAGTTCACCCTGCACAGCCCCCCTTGTGTCCACCTTGCACGTGGCGATGGCCATCTGCAGCTGGGCATGCACAGGAGGCTCATGGACCTGTGTCTGCTCACACTCTGCTTCCCGCTAGCTCAGACTGCCTTCCTCTGCCCTCCTAAAGGCTTCTGAAATGTGCTGTCCATGACTTCCTTTGCCCACAAAGGATTCAAAGTCAAATTGAGAATAGATCATTTTCGCTTCACTTAAAATCCACAAGTAAGAACGAGTTTCAAAGACAGAAAATCTTAAAAATATTTGTAAATCCCTGGTCCTTATCAGTTCACCAGACAGTGATTATTGTGAAAAAATTTAAATCTCTAATTTCACATCATGCTTTCACAAAACCAAATTAAATGCAGTTACCTACTTTTCTTTTTTTTTTTCCAGATCTTCCCAACATCTGACAAAGGTACATGTTTCTTTTTAAAGATCTGTATAAGAAGTTTGTTGGCATGGACTAAGATAAACCCCATAAGGAGAACAAAGGTAAATTGCAAGTAGCTGTTTTCTGTAAGCACTGTTTGCAGACAACCAACTATTTGCTTCTGCGTGGCACACACTGTGTAACGGTAGAGCACATCTGAAACCACACATACTCAGGGACCGTGATTACAGCAATGCCACACTTCACCCCCTGGTTTGCTAAGCTTGGCTGAAAACCAAGCTAAATCTAGTCAGCCTACCAGTTTATTCTACAGATTTTTCCCAGTTAGAAAAAAAATTACAAAAACAATAATGCTATTAAAATAAATAAAAACTCTGGCCAGAAGCTCAGTTGTTTAGAGTGTTATCCCGACATGCCAAGGTTTCAGGTTCAATCCCCAGTCAGAGCACATATAAGAATCAACTGATGAATGTACCAATAATTGGAACAACAAATCAATGTTTCTCTCTCTCTCTCTCCCCTTCCTCTCTCTTTCTAGTCAATAAATAAAAATTTAAAGAAAAAAGAAATAAAATCTCTGTATTTTCATCCCTCTAGAGTTTGATACCCACTAAGGTAAAAAACAGAAAAATGAGGGTTTTCACTGGATTTTTATTGCCATTCAAGGAAGCAAGTTGGGTTATATCTTTTAGTTTCTATTAATGTTACTGTTATACTTGAGGATGGATGGACCTCAGTTGGCTATCTTTGCACATTTCATACCTTTTAAAAAATGTTTTGGGTTCAGAGAAACTCAGAATGTACTTTGTCCTAAAGACTCTTCCTTTTCATTTTTAAGTGACTATGTAAATATTTATATCAGTTTAGATTCATTTACACTTACCTCATCAAAACTTTTCACAGGGTATCTGGATGGACTAAAATAAAACCAAACACTCTTGCTTATAAAAGTCACTGGATTCCAGAATCTTGCTGCAGACTCTACCAGACACTTTCTTCTTGGAAACACAAAGTCATGTTTTGCCAAATAAAATTGGGTTAAAATGTTCCTTGCGTTTTCAGTCTATCTGAGATGTAGTATCTATTCCATCTGAACATTAGGGAACCAGGGCTTGTGCCCTTCCATCCTGTGTGGGTCTTGATCCCATGATAATTCCATAATTAAAGCCCCAGTTACTCGAAATTCATCATCTTCCCTCCCAAATCTGTTTTTTCCCGTTCAGGTTTGTTTTCTCAGAAAGTGGCACCTTTCTCACACTACCCCTTCCAGAACTTGGAAATGATCCTAAACCCTGTGCTCCCCTCACTTCTTGCCATTCCACCAAATTCTGTTTATTTCATGTCCTTACTATCCAATTTCTCTCACTTTCACTGCCCCAGTTGATGCAACATCACTTCTTGCCCATATTTGTGCAACAGGCTCCTAAAACTGGTTGATCTGAAACTGGACCTCTCTCTTCCCAGTCCACTGTTCACTTCAAGCCAGTGATTTTCTAAAGGGAAACTCTGTAAGTTCTTTGTATATTTTGGAGATTAAACCCTTGTCTGAGGTATCATTGGCAAATATGTTTTCCCATATCGTTGGGTCTCTTTTTATTTTAATGCTGTTTTCTTTAGCTGTGCAGAAGCTTTTTATTTTGATGAGATCCCATTTGTTTATTCTTTCCTTTATATCCCTTGCTCTGGGGGACATATCAGTAAAAATG
>PVKM010025356.1:0-20030 GCA_004027735.1 Carollia perspicillata | reverse complement strand
TGTGGGGGTGGGCTGGGATGGGGGTAAAAGGCAGAAAACTGTACTTGAACAACAATTAAAATAAAAATTAAAAAAGAAATAAATCAATTCAAGCATTAAAAAAAAAAGCTTTCAGATACATATGCTTAATACTGACATTCAGAACATCTAGCACCAGGAGTGTACTGAGGTCAGGAGCTTTGCAAAAATATCCTGAACATGTTAGAGGGAGAGAGAACATTTACTGGAAGCTAAATATTTCATAAACATCATCACATTTTTACAAGATCTAATGAGGACTATTATTGATCCCATTTTACAGATGAGAAAAGTGGGGCTGAAAGAGATTAAGAAAGCTGCCTAAAGTCATATTAGTTTGGATCCCTGAACAGATTCTATGGGGACAGGGCCCCTGTCCCCGACCCCCAACTCAGCCCCAGCCAATCAGTGACCTGGAAATGGCAGGGTGGGGATCTAAACTCCTACATGCCACAGATCTCCATCTTAACAGGCACATAATCCTCAATTAACATCGTTGTCGTTGTCGGGTTCAGAGACTTGAAGCTAAAAAAAGTATAACAAAACCAACTTTACTATAAGCTAATTGATACAGACAAGAGGAGTCCCTAAGGCATCTCATCAGCATCAGAATGAAACCAAGTTGAATGAAATGACATTATTCGAGGTCCTGCAGTACTCAATATTGTTTGCCATTGTGCTAGACTGACTCCCGAGAGAGAATCTGAATTTGCTGCACTGTTATTTTTGGTGTCAAATCCTTAAGTACTTTCTACTTTCAGAATTAACCTTTCTACTATAACTGTAATACAGAGATATTATTAAGGAGGGAGTTTTCTCGAATCCACGTGTGTTGGCTTTGTTAGTTCTCTTCTGTTGAGAAGCTTGGTCAGGGTGTGGGGTTTTTTTCTAGCCTGTTGTGATGTGACAGCATATTCTACAGAAAGAAATGTCTGAAAAATGGCAGAAAATACACTCAACCACAGAACAAAGTCTGCAGCTATGTTGTTGACAAGTTACTTGGTTAGGCTTCATACTCCGGACTCTCTGGTATGATTTGTGTCTAAAAAAGGGAAGGAAAATAACCTACCTTTACTTTTTCCTCTTGGTGGCATATCTCATCAACAATACAATGCTCTTCCTGTTGCTCGAACGAATGAATGAGTCTGGCCCACATGGGTTGTAATTTGATATGATTCTAAGGATTAGTGCATTTAATCCCCACTGAGCTGCCTGGTAGGGTGATGTTATAATATTCCTTTTTAAAACCCAGACAGGATATTCTTAACTGGAATACTTGTTATATTTGGAAAGCTGCTTGCACCATGGCAGCCTGACAACATCTCAAGGTGGGCGTCCATGGAAAGGGGTACCTTGACATGCTAAGTGTGATGGCCTGGTGTGAGAAAAGGAAAGGATACAGTAATTTAAGTGTCAGCCTGGGCAAGTCTGAAAAACAAAGGGAGCTGGAAAGGAGGTTTTTGCCCTCTACATTTCTCCATACTGACCGTGCAGTCACTGACAGCTGTTCACAGGACCTGTAATCTTCTACCCAGCTAGGTGACACTACCCAGCATCCATTGTAGTTGTGAGTGGCCATGTGACTAGGAGGGAATGCGAAAAGTAGTGATGTGCGCTACTTCCAGGTGTGGCTCTTAAAAACCTCCCTAACCATCCTCTACATGTGTTTTTCCCCTCTTCTGGTTGAGAGCACAGAGATAATCACCAGGGAGACCTTGGAAGGCATGTGCTCGAGACAACTGTGCCACCAGCATTCTGTGACCCTAAATGACTGTGGGGTACATCCTCACCAGCTGACCAGGCATACTCTTTGGACCCTTAAGTAGGCAAAAATATACTTCTATTGAATTTCAGTCATTGTACCTTTGAGGGTCTATTTGTTACCAGAGTCTAGCTTTCCCTAATATACTGCCCATCATTGACTCCTCAACTAGTTATTTCCATATCACTATTCCTGACAATTTTATCTCCTAAATCCTTTAAAAGCTTCCCTTGCTCTTGGTACAAAATCGAAAATTGTACCATAGTCTATGAGAGTGTGTAAGATCTAGCTCCTGGATACTCTCTGCCATCCTCCAGCCACATGTCATGATACTTCCTTTGCTGTCTTCTGTATTACAGGCAGAGCAACCATATTTCACTCCTTCAGATGTAGCATGCTCTTTCTGCCTCAGGCCCTTTGCACATTCTGTTCCCAATGACTGAAACACTCCCTCCTCCTCCAACTTTTAATCTTCCACTCAGTTTCTGGAACTCTCAAACTGGCTCTCAAACAGAGAACCAGTATGGAGGGGTGGTATGATAAATTGGATCATTTTTCAAGAAAAAGCCTCATCACACTCATTGCTTAAAGATTTTTGTATTTAAGGGTTGGCAAGAATTTGCAAGGCTGCATTTTACAAGTTGAAAGCATATGGGTGCAAAAGCTATTTAATGAAAAACTACTAACAACTGAAACATGTAAGGACATGAGTTACTCTATGTAAACTATGCAATATTCTTAAAATAGACTATTCTATAGTCATTAAAATTATGTAATAAGAGAGCCATAAGAGCCACTTGTAGTGGCAAAGTAATGGTAGTTCCTGTAGTTCCTTCTGCCATTTAGCATTACAGCTGTCAGCATTTTGACTGGAGACTCAGTTTAAGGACATTTTCTTTGTTCAGTAAATTCACAGAACAACTGTGTGATCAAAAGGGGGGTTGGGGACCTGGGTGAAAAAGACGAAGGGATTAAAGAAGTACAAACTGGTAGTCACAAAATAGTCACCGGGATGTAAAGTGCAGCACAGGGAATACAGTCAATAATATTTTAATAACTATGTATGGTGCCAGGTGGGGACTTGAAATATCTGGTGGACCACTTTGTAAAATATATTATTGTCTAACCACTATGCTGTACACCTGAAACTAATACAAAATAATATTAAAAGTCAACTGTAACTGAAAAATTAAAAAAAATGGAAAAAATAGCAGGCCCTTTCCCACACACTTTGAAAAAAAAAGTCTTATTTAATATAAGGCATAATGGCAGCAATACATTTATTTTAGTTAACCATGATTAATAGAATTGGTTTTATGAATAAAAATAAAGAATTTAATGTGCATGTTTAGGCACAAACTGGACAGGGCAACCTGTAATTTCATAATAAGTTCACAAAGAGTCAGTCTCTGGATGAAGCTGAGGAGACAGAGCCCTAGGTGACAAGGAGGAGTTGGCCCAAACCAATTTTAGTGTCCTGGGTGCCCCAGGGTAAAGCCTCCCCCACTTGAATTCTGGGTCCCTCAATCTCCTTCAAGTGCCCAATTCCTTGTTTTGGTGCCTTTTGCTCCCCATTCTTTTCCTCCTACTGATCTCAAATCTCAAGAGAAGAAACAACATGGCCCATTATATCTCCAGGTGGTGTTCCATCTCTAAGGACTGTGTTCACGGTGATCACATGGGGCGTGATGGTTCTATACAAAGGGTCCCACCTACATCATCAGTCCCTGCGTGAACAGACAGCTAAGTCATGGGAAGCCCCATCAAGGGTTTTATCTTGCTCCCCATGTGGGAGTACTGGGCCTGAAGGGATTTGGTTCTAGAACGTTTCACTGATGAGTTTAGGTGTACAGACCAAGAGAAGCTTTACAAAAAATAAATTAATGTACAATGAGCCCTGGCTGGTGTGGCTCAGTGGATTGAGCATGGGCCTGTGAAGCAAAGGGTCACCAGTTTGATTCCCAGTCGGGGCACATGCCTGGGTCGCAGGCCAGGTCCTCAGTAGGGTACACATGAGAGGCAACCACACATTGATGTTTCTCTCCCATTTTTTCTCCTTCCCTTCCCTTCTCTCTCTAAAAATAAATAAATACAATATTTAAAAAATTAATGTACAATGAAAGAGATGGACTTTTGTTTTTAGTTCCTGGAGCTATTAGAACATTTCCTGCTTGTCCACTCTGCAGACCAGGTATGACTGGGCAGCCTGGGTTGGGGTGTGCCACAGGAGGGGATATCTGATGAGGACAGCAATTAGGAGGCCACAGCTGGGCCCTGGCACAAGAGCCATTCATTTCTTCTTTGCATCATGGAAGCAAAAACTTTTAGAGTAGGCAGCAAAAGCTCTGGTCCACAGGAAGGGGGAAATAGCAGGTAGTCTTTGTTTGTTGGTGCTTTTGTTTTTCAATTGAAGGAATTGCAAATACCTTTACACAGAGCATACCACCACACTCTATTGTCCACTATTCCTCCCAATCCCTGTGACTTTCTGGTCCCTATAGGCCTCAAGTTGGCAAAGCCAACCCAAGGGCAATGCCTATCTACAACTTCTAACAGCACTAGTCATTTTCTTTAATGCCTCCTGCTCCCTTCTGATGTGAGTAAGCTTCAGGTTCCTATCAGTCTTACCTCTGCCACTGACCCCTTACTTGTCCACCACCACTGCTCTGAGTTCAGGCCCCACCACCTGTCCTCTAAACTACCATGATGGTTCCTTAACTGGCCTCCCTGTTCCAATACTTCCTTTCTTCAATCCACTTTATGTCCTGCTGGCAGCTTACTCCTCTGGAAGTATGGCTCCCAAATGTCACTCTCTTTCTGCCTTGGTCTAAACTCCTTGGCTAAGCATCTAAGGTCTCCCATGGTGGAGTTGCAACCCACCTTACTAAAGACTAAGCCCCTCCATATCACTTCGGCACTCTGGGCTCTGGTCAGGCCAAAGCACATACTGCTGCTCTTTGATAGTCCTGGGGCTTCTCTACTTCCATGAATGTCCTCACACGCTTTTCTCCACTTGGAACACTCTTTGCCCCACCTTTGCATGTTCACATTCCATGAGTATGCAAGGCTGAGCTAAAAGCCACTGATTTTTATCTCATCTGTCCCAGTCAGATTTAATCTTTCCTCCTCTAAACTTCTGTCGCACTTTGCAGTTTCAGAGTGACTGAGGTTTATGCCTTTCCTACTATCCCTGAATGCCTGAGAACAGAATTGATGTTTATCTTGGTATCTCCATCTCAGCATAGGGCTCCACTAACACATGAACAAATGAATGAACACATAAATAAATTTCTCACCTGCAACTTGGCAGTTAATGGTCACATTCACCCCCCGCACTGTTTTGATGGTGCTTCCTATATCCACGGTGACAGCGGGCTCCTTGGTGTTGATCACAGTTGTTCGTGATGCTTTCACTAATGGCTTTCCTGAGGATGAGAAGAAATGTGAGATTTTACTATGTACAGTGGCTGTGGACTTGAGGCATTCCCTTGAATCATGGGATGATGAACAATGAACAACGGTATACCCAGCCTTATTCCACTAACCATGTTTTCTTTTAAAGAAATCGTAACTACACAATATAAAAACCATCCACTCACCCACCTTTCTACTTATCACAGAACTGTCAGAAAAAAAAAAAAAAAACAAGGACTGAAGAATATGAGGATAGAGGATGGTATCAACGAGTTGGATTATTTGTACATTTTATCATTAAATTAACAAATAACCCTATACATTCCATTTTTTAAAGCTTATTTTTTAAAATTAAACTTTTTGCTTTGAGATAATTGTAGATTCACATGCAGTTGTGAGACCTAACACAGAGAATTCCTGTGTACCTGCTACCCAGTTTCCCTCAGTAGTAATGTCTTATAAAACTAGAGTGTAACATCATAATGAGGACATTGACACTGATTAAATTAAGCAAAAGAATAATTCCAGCACCACAAGGACCCCACCTGCTGCCCCTAACTGGTCCACCTCCATCTTTGGCAACCATTTAATCTGGCCTCCAGTTCTATAATTTTGTTATGTCAACAATGTTATATAAATGCAATCGTATAGTATGTAATCTTTTTTGATTGGCGTTTTTTTTCATTTAGAAAAATTCTTCGGAGATTCTCCCAGGTCTCACTCGGTACCACAGTTGCGTATATCAACAGTCCGTTCCCTCGTACTGCTGTGTAGTGCTCCATGGTATGGGTGCACCGCAGGTTTTCTTAGCCAGTGACTGCTGAAAGACATCTGACGTGTCCAGATCTGGCTATTCAAATAAAGCTTCTCTGAGCATTGCTGTATCAATTTTTGTGTGAACATAGTATCAATTTCTCTGGGATAAATGTCTAGAAGTGTAATTACTAGGTCATATGGCAGTTACATGTTTAATTTTTAAAGAAACCACTAAACTGTTTTCCAGAGTAGCTGTATCATTTCACATTCCCTTCAGTAACGTATGAACCAGCTCTTCTGCATACTCATTAGCATTTGGTGTTGTCTTTACTTTTAATTTTATCCATCCTGATAGGTATGTAGTGAAATCTCACTGTGGTTTTAATTCGCATTTCCCTAATGGCTAATGACGTTGAATGTATTTGGATGTGATTATTTGTCATCATATCTTCCTTGGTAAAGTGTCTCTTCATGTCCTTTGATCATTTTCTAATTGGGTTATTTATTTTTTACTACTGAGTTTTGAGCATTTTTCATATTCTAGATACTTGTACTTTCTTTGATACGAGGTTTACAAAGATTTTCTTCCAGCCTGTGGCCTTTATTTTCCATTTTCTTAACAGGATCTTTCACAGGGAAAAAGTTTCTAACTTTGATAAAGTCTAATTTATCACATTTTGCTTTATGGAACATGCTTTTGATGTTAAGTCTAAGAACTATTTACCTAGATGTAGATGCTGAAGATTTTTTCTAAAAGTTTCATAGTTTTACAGTTTACACTGAAGTCTGTGATGCATTTTGCATTTATTTTTGTATAAGGTGAGATACTTAGGTCACTGTTCATTTGTTTTTTTGCCTATGGATGGCCAATTGCTCCATCACCATTTACTTATTTATTTTTTAAGCTATATGTATGCTTGTGGTTAATTTTAGCATTTAAAGAAAATTTTTAATTGAATTTATTAGGGTGACATTGGTTAATAAAATTATGTAGGTTTCAGATGTATAATTCTATAATATATCATCTGTATGTTGTATTGTGTTTTCACCACCCAAAGTCAAATCTCCTTTGTCACCATTTATTGAACAAGCTATCTTTCCTTCACTGAATTGTTTTGCATCTTTGTCAAAATCGGTTGGACATATTTATGTGGATCTATTTCTGTGTTCTCTCTCCTGTTCCATTGATTTATGTGTCTCTCTCAATACTGCATGATCTCAATTTTTATAGCTATACAATTAATCTTGAAATTGGGTAGGCTGATTATCCTTACTTTATAATTTTTTTGATATTCTATTATCTTTCCCTTTCACATAAATTTAAAATTAATCTCTATAACTACAAAATCTTGCTGGGATTTTGACAGGAATTACATTAAACCTGTATATCAACTTGGGGAGAACTGACATCTTTACTGTGTTGAGTCTTCCAACCAGTGAACTCTGTCTACCTCTCTGTTTATTTATAACTCCTTTAATTTTTTTCACCAGAGTTTTGTAGTTTCCAGCATACAAGTCTTGTACATATTTTGTTCAGTTTGTATCTAATTACTTTGTATTTTTTTGTGGTGTGATAAATGATCCTGTATTTTCAATTTCAGTGTTCATGTGTTCATTGCCAGTATATAAACAGTAAATTTTTGTATGTCCTGTGACATTGCTAAACTCACATACTAGTTTTAGAACTTTTTTTGGTACATCCTTGTTTTTTTTTTATTTCCACCCCCCCACTGGTATTTTTTAAGTAGGCAATCATTTCATCTGCAAAGAGTTTTATTTCTTCCTATCTGATCTGTATTCCTTTTATTTCCTTTTCTTGCATTATTTCACTAGATAGAACTTCCAGCACCATGTGGAATATGAGTGGTGAAAGTGGGATTTTGGTATGATGAGTGATTTTCAATTGAAATCTGGACATTTTCATATTATGTTATGCAACACTGGATCTTATTTAAACCTTCTGTTTTAGCTGGCTTTCTCTGAAACCGCTCAAGTGGTGGGGAGGGGGCAGGGAGGTTCCATGTTGTTTCTATCCAGTGAAGGTACAAGTCCAGGTTCTACACTTGGCCTGCCTTTTCAGCTACGTCGGGGATGTGCATTACTGCCAGGCAGGAGTGGGGCTTCTGGCTTCCCACATGGTCTCCACTGACAACGCTTTGGGAGAGCCCTTTTTACTGCTGGGTGGTGGGGAAAGTCCTGCGGGAGGGCGTCTTTAACCCTGTCCCAGGTATGAGGGTAAGGAGGGCCTCGGAGGGTGAGGGTGGAACTCCAGGCTGCCTGTGTGGTCTGTCCTGGTGGGGGGCGGGCATAAAATCTGTCTTCTCTGAGGTGGTATGTGTGGGTTTGCTGGGAACCCATATCAGTACAACAGGGTGGTGTCTAGGCCCCCCACTCATCCTTTGTTGGTGTGGGTGGCAGCAGACTACGGTGTTTTCTGTGGTGTTTGGAGTACAGTGGTATTTTCTGGAAGTTTTCTGTCTTGCTAGGCTGCCTCTTTCCGGATCCTTTGGCTCCAAAGAGCTGGTTTTACTGTTTCTTTCTTTTTTTTTTCTGTTCCTATTTCATTTCCTGGCAGCTGGCTTTTTCAGCTCCAGAGTTGGGATGCAGGACGCTAAAAGAAATCTGAAGGAAGTCACAGTTGTGTTGTTCCTTAGGTCTCAAGGTGTCTAGTCAGTCCACTTTCTCTTCCCACTTTTAATTTTCATAGTTTATTTTATACATAATGTCCATGGATTTCAGTTGTATTTAGCAGGAGGAGTAAAAAAAAAAGTATATCTATGCTGTCTTCCTGGAAGTGGAAATTCTGTGTACGTTACATTTTAATAGGCCTTTATCAGCTGCAGATAAAAATCTAGTACTTCATGTATACAACCACAGAATCCAATGAAAAACTCATTTATTGAGCACCTTGAGGAAATAAGGGTCCACTTGAGATCATCTTTGTATACCTAAAGCTTAATATTCTCTGTGAGTCAAATGGATTTAATCTTGTTTCAATCTTTTTACAGGCAGGACATTCTACAATGGTATTGTTCTTCTGTGCCTTCATTAACCCATAATTCAACAATGCCTTTTGGAGTCTTATAACTGCTTTTTATACTTTTTGTTTTCCCCATCATCTTTATTCGTTATTCCTGCTTGCACGGTCACACAGCCACATATTCAAAGCTGTCCCTCTTTTTTTTCTCCCCTACTTTTTTTAAATGGTGAAAGCATTTATTATCTCAAAAAATGTACTTTTAGAGGTGGAGCGGGCTCCAGGCCCACAGTGGGGTGATGTGGCCTTAGGGACCCAGGTTCTTGCTGTGACTTGTCAGTGGTCCTAGGCTCATCCTAAGGCACACGGTTGCCAGAAGACTTCAGTGTGATCCAGGCTGCAGCTCCCAGACTCGAGACACTGAAGCTTTCACACCTTGTAGTGCAGCTTAGGGTAGAGAGATTTCCCAGGCTACACTACAAGGAGCAGTGTAGCAACCACAGCAATCTCCAAGTTGTAGTTATTTGTTTTATTTATTTGTTCTCAGGTTCCCCACTGTGATCGCCTCAGTGGATGTAAAATGACTGGCACCTAATACAGAGTTAGAGGCACTAAGGTCATTATTAGAGATGATAGCCAAATATTTCTAAATTTCCTTTCCTCTGGACACAGAACTTTTTGTTTGAGTAGAGTGATCTGACTGAAAGCTTTGGCCACTGAATTTGCTGCATGAATAAATGGTTGCAAGTCTTCTATATGAATTACGAGGTGGGGTTATTTACTGTTTAGGGTCTGGGAAAGAAATTGGCCATATGAGAGAAGATCGAGGTGAGAAATGGCCACTGTGAGAAATGTGATGGACAGTGTGTGTGAATACAAAGATGGATGGATGAGTCTGTTTAATTGTATAATGGAGCACTGAATGTGCATTTGTTGGCCTTTTGATATTGATAGTTTTCTGGATCCTTGACTAGGTACCTGGGAACTTGGCCATGGACATTGGTCAGAACCTACTAATCTCTACTCACATGCCTTATCTTTCATTTTTCCAGGTTTGCGGTAAGCATTGGCTATTGGGATAACTCTTATATCCAGCATCTTGTGAGACTGCCTAAAGAGAATAAGGCCCCTGAAGCCCTGGCCAGGTGGCTCAGTTGGCTGGAGCATTGTCCTATACACCAAAAGATTATGGGTTCAATTCTTTGTCAGGGTCCATACCTAGGTTGTGGGTTTCATTCCCATTTGGGGGGCATACGGGAGGCAACTGATAGATTTTCTCTCTCTCTCTGTCTCTTTTTCTCTCCCTCCCCCTCTCTGAAATTAATAAACATATCCTCTGACAGGGATTAATAAAGAAGAAGAAGGCCCTTGAAATAAACAGAGGCAAGTGACTGTCTTTCTCCCCACATCTGCACATCAGCTGAGCGGCCTGAAGTTTTAGGGATTCATTCTTAAAAAGAGTTCCAGTATGCATTCCGTCCAATAGTTTGTGAATGTGCTTATTTCCCAACATCCTTACCAACACGGTGTGTGTTATGAAACTTTTTATTTTTGATTAATTTATTTTTATTGTTATTTTCTTCCCTTTCCCCTTTTAACTTGTCTTTAGGCACAGAATATTAAACTCATTAGAACTACGTTCAAAGGAAGAAATTTGTGTGAGGTTTGGAGGAGCTCACCTGTGAACATACGTATTGGCTCTCTATATCTATTTTGACTGTTTTGTGGTCTTCCCCCTTATTTCACTTACATTCCATATACTTGAGGTTATGTATGACCTTATGTGAAGATGAGTGGTTTTGCATGATAAGGGTTTCTGAGAAAAATACAGGGTGATAATGTGAGAATCCATCTGGAATGACAGTGAATTAATATCGACATGTTCACCTCATCTCTCTACCCATTAAGAAGCTCCCCAGCTCTAACTTGTTACCTTCTGTTAGGCCCTAACGCTAGCCAGCCTCTGTGTTGCTATAACCAAACCTGGCTGGACTGTAGCAGACCCTAACTGGCCTCCTTGCTTCTCTTCTTCTTCCACCACGGTCTCTTCTCAAGACAGACAGAGTGATCTTTCTAAAACTGAATCAGATCATAGAATTTCTCTGCTTGAATTATCTAGAGCTTTTTCAGTGCAATTAGCACACTGTCTCGGGCTCCTCTTCATGACCGAACATTCCCTACTTGTTCAGGCCCAGCTCGGTACCTCCCCAGCACCTTGAAGCCACATTCCCAGCAACCACTATGCTTCCGCCACACTGGCCCTCTGTCTCTTTTTCCGGAACATCATCACGTTTGTCCTTGCTGTGCCCTTTCCCTGACACCATCCACCTGCAGACATCGGCACAGCTCTGTTCCTTTGATCTTTCACGTCTCTGTGCAAATACCACCTCCTGGGGGGCCTTTCCTAACCACCCTGCCTACAACGTGCGCCCTTTACTCCCTGCCAGTCACCAGCAGTTCTATAAGCACTAGAACTATCAGACTTCACCTGATGTATTTGTGTGTTCTCTGCCTCCTGCCCCTTACCATGTAACTTCCATAAAAGCAGGGATCACATCTTTCTCCTTCACTTCTTTCGTCCTATTGCATAAAAGGTTCTCAAAAAATACCCAGTTAATGCATATATGTGCGCATATGGTATGCTCTGTGCATTATCTGACTTTTTTCATAACAACTCTGAGAGGAAGACAATGACTTTCTGTCTTTTATATAGACAAGGCTCAGAGAGGCCCATAGTTTGTCCAAGGCCAGAGGGGGCAAACAAGTATAGGCCTGAACGAGACCCCAGAACTTTGACCTAAAGTCCAGTGCTTATAATTGAGGATCCCAAATCCAGGTCTGTGGACAGGCCACCTCAGAACTCCCAGGGCACTTGTTAAAAACATAATCTGTCCTGTTATAATATAATAGTTGCCTCACGATGTAATAAAAACAACAGTGCCAATGGGGAGAAGCAGGTTAGGGACCAGAGGGTTTCAGGCTCACAATTACTGAGTTATATTTCCTATAGGAATTTTAATAATAAAGGTGGTTTTTATAGCTGCAAGTGTATAGCTATAAAATTCAAATGTCACTGAATTAAATCCAGCACTTAATTAATTACATTGAGCTTTAGCTGAAAAGTAATGGCCTCTTGTCCTGTCACTGGAGGGGCTGCTGTTAGCACAGGCTGCTTTATGGTCTTACCTTTGTGACCCATTGTTCAGACAAAGCACGGAGTGATCCAAGTATTTAGAATTCATCGAAATTTATAATGGAAACAGTGTTTCATAATCAATTGACCCTCTCACATTTACTAGAAAAAGCTTGTATGCATTATTGAGTCCCACTCTAGACCTATTAAAGCTGAATCTCAGGTGGCATGGTGGCAGCTGTAATCTCTGTTTTTAAGAAGTTCCTGGGTGATTTTGATAAGCAGCCAGGTTTGAAAATCAATGGATTGTATTGTTTTAGTTTTCTTGACCTGGTTTCTCTGATTCCTGGTGAGAGCTGAGGAGGTTTCTTTTGCGAGACCACTAGTTCTCTACTAGAAAATTTCAATTTGGAACTCTTATTTAATGGCCAGCTAAAAATAACAACAGCAAAAATAAGCCCATTTTAGGTCAGCTCTATAGTCACCTAATGAGCACTGCTGGGTAATGCCATGCCTGTGTTTGTGTTCAATTATAATCACATTAACTAGTATTACTTTAGTAATGGAAGTTAACTAAAAGGAACAAGTAGAGATACAGAGAGGGAGAGAAGTGATAAACAGTATGTTGGTAGTAAGAGACTGCTAAACAAAGGTCTTGGTACGCCCCACCAAAAAGGCTTTCACATGCAACCAAACAGAAAAAAGTGCCGGTTGTGCCAGCCACGGTCACAGAGCCCCTGCGAGCGGCACCTCCGCCCTCAGGTAGGTCCGCATCGCCAGCAGCCATTGCATTTGTGCAAACCCGCCTGAGCCCGCAGATTGAATTCATTTATGAAAGTTGACAAGGTTTGTAGATTACTCTTTCAGTTAATCTGTAAATTTGTGTTATAGTGGAATGAAGGCTATACGCAGAAGATTATCCCTAATTTTACATCTGTACAAATTCAAGAAAAACAAGGAAATGGAAACAAAAGCAAGCTTTTCAATTTATCGGGCTTGATAGGAGGAATCAAACCTGTACCAGAGAGTCAGACTCCGAAACGGAAGTATTAAGAGAATCATTTTTGTGCAGTTTCTTCAGACCTCTTGGCTTTTGGATTCTGGTTCCAAAAGAAGTAACATGGAACAGGAGAAAGAGAGCCCCACTAGTAAGCAAGGGTGACCCTTGGACAAGGCGCAAACCTGAGATGTAGCTAAAACATGAGTCTCAGTTATCCAGTGATGTGAAGACATGTCATCTTGTGGTGGCCTTACGGCAGAGGCATTGAGTCCACCAGGCACGTCCTGGTCAGGCAGGGACAGAGGAGTAGCCACTGGAGCAGATGCTCAGAGACACATTCCTGTGTGTAGTCTGGGCTCTGGCTCTCACACCCCTTTCCTGTAAGTGTGACTCTGGGTACAACCAAGTCCAATGGGAAAACATCTGAACCTATGTGCTTGTACAATATCTTTGGCCCAGTGTGAAGGTGGCTGAGAGAGGAGCCAGACGAGACGGAAGGTTTGTTTTTCTGAGTGCAGCCAAGAACAGACAGCATTAGGAGTCACTTTTTCTTAGGGCCCAAGTCCAGGCCTCTGCTGATAGAAACTTTGTTTTCAGCAGCATGGTGCCTTCCATTTTAGAAGCCATACCAGAGACTGATTTGCTATTAACCAAACCCTTTTCTTCTTTTTCCTGGGCCCACAGCCGGGGCGTTTCCCAGCCCCTTTGCTCAGGTGTGGGAACAGCACCGTGTTCCTGCAGATGGAATGTGTGCATAAAGGAAGTGTGCCGCTTGACCGGAACCACAAAAACAGCCGTGCAGTGATTTTAGGTTTTATGCGAGGAAGAAATTATCTCTCATATTTTAGCCATCTTATATTTATGATTTTTCTTGTTATGTAGTTACCCAATGATAAATAATCCAGGTTTAATAAATATTTGCCCACTTATTGAAGGAATGAGTGAAATGGGTCTTCTTTTAATTCTCCTAACAAGTCACAAACGTCCAGTGAAGTGGTTCTTCACTGTCCTTAGCTATTAAAAATGAATCAAACCTAATCAACAAAAATACAGCGAGAGAAATAGAACCAGAGACATGGAAATAAAGAACTGGCAGTGACCAGAGGGTGGGGGGAGTGGGGTAGCAGGGGACAGAAGGGGAAGGGTCAAGTCAAGGAGCATGTACGAAGGACCCGTGGACAAAGACAACAGGGTTGCAGAGGGATTGAATGTGGGAGGTGGGGAGTGGGTAGGACAGGGGAGAGTTATGGGGGAGAAATGGAAACGATTTTAACTGACCAACAATAGAAGAATTAAAAAAAAAAAGAATTGTATTTCAAAAATTTCAGGTTCCCACTCTTCAGCTAGAGGCGATCTAGGCCAGGAAGTGTGCGTGTGTGCTCATCCTGCAGGAGGACAAGGGGACTTGTTGGAGATGACCAGGCACTGGTCAGTGGCAGACACAAGGACTGCAGCAGGCAGGCCTGGAGATGTCTGAGAGCTCCAGAAAGAATCAATTAATGGCAAATTGGTTGAGGTCGTGACCCAAATCTCAATTCAAGAGAAAGGTGAATAAGATAGTGATGTTCACTAATTAAAATATTTGACTACACAGCAATGAGGTGCTAGAAATTTCGCAAACTTTCATAACCGGAAAGTAAGCAATTGTAAAAATCAAGATTTAATTGTATACATTGTATAAATTTATAAAATGGTATAAATCCAGATTTAGTCAATGGATAATGCTCTGTAATCAGTAAGAATACCAAAGCAATGCCTTAAGAAATGTTACCTCTGCTTACAATATAATTAATTAGGAAAGGTCCCTCACCGGGGCCACTGGAGTTAAATCTGTGAAAACTCCCTGAAAGCAGACTTCCCAGGTGAAGAATTTAAAACGTCGCCAGTTAAGTTTAAGGAACCTTGATCATTGTAAGCCTATGAAACACTTATCAACAATAACTACATCTTATACAACTGAGTCACTAGTGATGGATACTGTTAATGTTCAGTTACATTTCTTGCTGGCCAGAAACTTTTCGGGATCTGGCTACATGGCAATTTCAACAAGAGTGGCTTTGTTACAGATAATAGTCATATTAAAATGCATAATTTTTTTTAAAAGTCTGGTTCTCCTTCCAAATGCCTTTCCCGTTTTGCAGCTCAGAAGTTTTAACTCCATCCTGTCCCGCTCGCTCTCTCGCAAGGTCTCCTCCACGTCCACCGCCTGCCTCCTGAGTCAGCCTTGGCCTGTCAGTCAGCTGTGTGTGCTCTGCACTCTTTCTCCCCACTAGTCTGCCGAGAACTTTTCCTCTCATCAGTTATTTTTCTGAAGATATTGCAAAAGCTGTGGTTTGCCATCTAGTCATCTATTTTCTCAAATATAAAGGAAGTAAATTTACAAATGCTAAAGTTTCAGGTAAGGGGAGATGATGGCTGTGCGTCATGTGTATGTAAGAGGTTGTAGAACTCAGGTTGCAGGAGACCCCAGTGTGCGTCCACGTGAAACCCTCTATGTACAGTAAGGACACAGGTCTGTACTTCTGAATCTGCTTCTAAATTTTGTGATGAGGCAAATACATTTCCTAGAATCTTACTTATTTTATTATTATAATAATCTCCCTTTTTAAAATATATTTTATTGATTATGCCATTACATTTGTCCCATTTCCCATCTTTCATTCCCCTCCACCCTGCACACCCCCTCCCACCCACACTCCCCCCTTTAGTTCATGTCCATGTGTCATAAGTTCTTTAGCTTCTACATTTCCTGCACTACTCTTGCCCTCTCCCTGTCTATTTTCTCCCCACCTTCTATGCTACTTATTCTCTGTACCTTCTCCAACCCCTCCTCCCACTCCCCTGTCACTAACCTTCCACGTGATCTCCATTTCTGTGGTTCCGCTCCTGATTTAGGTGTCCACTTAGTCTGCTTTTATTTTTGGTGTGGATGTTAATAACTGTGAGTTTGCTGTCCTTTCTCTGTTCATATTTTTTATCTTCTTTTTCTTAGATAAGTGCCTTTAACATTTCATATAATAAGGGCTTGGTGATGATGAACTCCTTGAACTTGACCTTATCTGAGAAGCACTTTATCTGCCCTTCCATTCTAAATGAAAGCTTTGCTGGAGAAAGCAATCTTGGATGTAGGTCCTTGCCTTTCATGACTTGGAATACTTCTTTCTAGCCCCTTCTTCCCTGCGAGATCTCTTTTGAGAAATCAGCTGACAGTCAGATGGGAACTCCTTTGTAGGTGACTGTCCCCTTATCTCTTGCTGCTTCTAGAATTCTCTCCTTCATTTTAATCTTGGCTAATGTAATGATGATGTGCCTTGGTGTGTTCCTCCTTGGGTCCACCTTCTTTGGGACTTGCTGAGCTTCCTGGACTTCCTAGAAGTCTATTTCCTTTGCCAGACTGGGGCGAAGATGGAGGCATAGGTGGAAATACTGTGCCTCCTCACACAACCAAAATTAAGAACAAATATTTATAAACAATAACACAACCAGAACACAAAAAATTGAACTACGGAAGTCCGACAACCGTTCAACCAGACTGGTAAGAGGAGCGGAGTCGGCGGAGAGGGAACACGGCAGGAAAAGGCAGTGGCTGGCAGACCCGGGAGCTCCAGGGAGTGTAGGTGGCATGGAGCTTTCAGACCCCAGAAATGGGGAGGAGATGAGCAGAGCATGCAGGGTGGTTGGCCAACTGCAGACACATATTTGCGTGCAGATAAACTAGGCAGGAGAGCAGACAGTGAGACAGACTGCACAGCCCAGGGCTCCAGTGACGGAAGAAAGCCTAAAAACACCAATTGAAAAGGTGCCGGGAGAGACTCCCAGCCTCACAGGAGAGGTTGTTGGGAGACCAGCAGGGTCCTGGAGCATGCATAGGCCTGCCCACCTGGGAACCAGCGCCAGGGGGCCCAGTTTGTGTGTGGGAGACAGCAGAGGGGACGCAAATCCGAGAGATTGAGGAACAGGTGCCATTGTTTCCTCTTTGACCCCGCCCCCACAGACAGAGTCAAAACCCAGCAACTAGGTTTCACCGCCCTGGTGAACACCTACGGCTCCACCACCCATATGTAACAGGTGCCACCTGACCAAAAATGACTCAAACAGAACAGCTCAAAGCCCCAGAGCCAATACTTTTAAGTAACCAAGAGATAGCCAACCTATCAGATGCACAGTTCAAAACACTGGTGATCAGGGTGCTCACAGAATTGCTTGATTTTGGTTGCAAATTACATGAACAAATGCAGGCTACACTAAGTGAAATGAAGGAAAATACACAGGGAACCAATAGTGATGGGAAGAAAACTGGGACTCAAATCAATGGAGTGGACCAGAAGGAAGAAACAACCAACCAAGCAGAAAAGAAGGAAGAAACAAGAATTCAAAAAAATGAGGAGAGGCTTAGGAACCTCCAGGACATCTTTAAATGTTCCAACATCCGAATTATAGGAGTACCAGAAGGGGAAGAGGAAGAGCAACAAGTGGAAAACTTATTTGAATGAATAATCTCCCTTTTTTAGTAATAGTAAAAATACATATTTTTCTCCTATCCAAATCATCATGTGGTTTTTAGTTAGTGTAACCTAGTAAAATAGATTGTTATTATACTTTGAGTAACACTGACCAAATCTGGGAAATGAGAGGTAATATATGAGCAGAGAATACAGAAAATGTAAGGTTTAACCAGAGGCTACCTTTCCAGTTCACATTCAGAGCACAGCCATATAAAGCCTGAAAAGAATTATTAAAAATGTTACCTAGTTGGGCTCACTTAAAAATGGAGAGATTAAAAAAAAATGTGTGTGTGTGTTTGGGTTTCGCTTACTTGGTCTATCGACATTGGATTTGCATTTTTCTTGGGCAACAGTCAGATGAAAATGAGCTGTGCTTGTCAGGCAGGGTGTGTGGTTTCGCAGAATAATCGCCCTCCAGAGAGGCCTACACCTCAATCCCTGGAACCTGTGACTATGTTGGATTACTTGGCAAAAGGGAACTAAGGTTGCGGATGGAATTAAGATAGCTAATGAGCTGTCTTTAACATAAAGAGATTATCCTAAATTATCTGTGTGGGCCTAGTTTAATCACATAAGCTCTTTTTAAGAATAACAAAATTATTTCAAGCTCTTAGAGACAAAAGAGTTTGTCAGAGAGGCAACCTGAGAAGGACTCTGCCCACCACTGCCAGCTTTGAAGACGGAGGAAGAGGACCAAGAGCTCAGGAAAGCAGTGGTCTCTAGAAGCTGGGAATGACACTCACGTACAGCCAGAAAGAAAACAGGGACCCTAGTCCTAGGTCACAGGGAGCTAAATTCTGCCTACAACCCCAATGAGCAGGAAAAGCATTCGCTTCTAGGGCTTTCAGAAAGGCATGCAGCCTGTTGAAATCTTGATCTTTTCCTGGTGAGACTGTACTGGGCTTCTGACCCACAGAACTGAAAGATACTATATTTGTGTTGTTTTAACAATCTAAACTTTGGGTAATTTGTTATGGCAGCAATAAAAAGCTAATGCACATGCCATATGCTCTTTCTACATCACCAAAGTTGTCACTGCAACAAAGAAGACATGTACATGAGTAGTAAGCACATGAAAAGATGTTTGACATCATTAGCCATTAAGGAAATATACTGTATTTTTCAAACTATAAGATGCACTCTTCCCTCCCAAATTTGGGAGGAATAATGGTTGTTAATGCTGCTGTTAAGCATCTACATTTACATTTACATTGGTGAAATATTACGTTATTTATGTTATTAAATATTTTACCACATTTATTGCTTCAAATTTTTTTTCCTATTTTCAGCCTCTAAAACTTAGGTGTGTCTTATGGTCTGAAAAATTCGGTAGATTAAAGTCACAATGAACTCTCGCTTCACATCCCTGAGGATGGATAGAAAGAAAACGGCAAAAAATGTTGGTGGAATATAGAGAACCTGGAACCCTCATACATTCCTGGTAGAAATGTAAAACAGTATGGCCACTTTAGAATGTAACTGGCAGTTTCTCAAAAAGTTAAACATAATTGTGTCACATGACTCAGCAATTCCACTTTTATGCATGTATACCCAAGAGAAATAAAAAAATATACGTCCGCATAATAATTTGCCCATGAATATTCAATGCAGCATTATTCCTAACAGCCAAAAGGGGAAACAACCTACATGGCCATCAACTGATGAACGATGAATATAATGGGGCATATTCACACAATAGATTATTATTCCACCATAAACAGTAATGTAGCATACATGCTATACAATACAGATGAAACTTGCAAACATTGTGCGAAGTGAAAGAAAGCAGTAACAAAGGCCCATGTATTGCATGATGAATAGTCAGATCTATGGAGATGCAGTATATGAGTGGTAGCCTACCTACGGCTGGTGGGAGTGCGGGGGGGTGGGGAGTGACGGCTAAGGAGTGTGGAGCTTATTTATGGGCAAATAAAAATACTCTAAAATTAAGTATGGTGATGGATATACAATCTGCATGTACTTAAAGCCATTGAGTTGTATTCTTTAAATGGCTGAATTGTCACAGCATGTGAACCATACCTCAGTAAAGTTTTTTTTTGAATGATCACCTTAGGTTGTAGTGATTGGTATACAAGTTAAAAAAATTTGCTTAAAAATCATGGAATTGCACACTTAAATTGGTTAATTTTATGGTATGAAAATTATTCCTCAATAAAACAGAAAGAATAGTTTTAATCTGATTTAACCTTTCCTTGATGATTCAGGGTCAACATTGTGACTACTCATTAATTATCTTGCACAAAAATGGAGAAGGAATTGGAATTTCTTTGCCCTTGTGATTGGGGTTGTCAGTGCACCTGCGGTATTTATATTACAGGGCCGTTAGTACCCTGGAGGTGGGTAGGGCTTAGACTGCCCTTCTCTAGGCATTCCCAGGCTGCATGGCTTCCCTCTTCTCCACCCATTTGCTCAAGATAATTTTTGCCAATGGCACGTGTCAGTTT
>PVKM010025355.1:0-19988 GCA_004027735.1 Carollia perspicillata | reverse complement strand
ACTCCAGTCACCTTCAAAGTACACTCTATTTGATGCAATGCACCTATTGAGACTTTTTTTTCCACTGCTCAAAACAGTTTTTGAACTTGTTGATTCCAATGCCTTTTAGTGCTTCTGTTGTTTTTTGTTTCACCTTTTCCACATTGGCAAAACGTTTCCCTTTGTGGATTTTTTTTTTCATCTGGGCAAACAAACAAAAAAAGCATTGCTCAGGGCCAGATCGGAAGAATAGGCAGGGTGGGGCATGGGGGTCATGTCGTTTTTGGTCAAACTGCTGAACACTCAGCATGGTGTGGGCAGGTGTGCTTGTAAATCACCCATTGTGAAATGAGCAAACACGTTGAAAGAGTCTTCAAAAAAATTAACTGAAGCCAAACACAGCCTCTCACCACATTGCCAGCTGGTACACTGATACAGATGGGATCCTAGAACATTCACAGAGTAGGGAAAGTGTGTACTAACAGGCCCACCCCCAGAAGATAATCCCAGGATCTTTTGGGTCCCTCCTCATATTTACTAAGGGCATATTGGAGTTTAGTCATAACACACAGGATTTCAGAAGACAACTCAGCAGATGTCTAGGAATCATTCTGTGAATAATAAAGAAATGCCATAGTGATTATACCAGTCTCCATCCCCACCAACCGTGCAAAAAGGTTCCTCTTTCTACGCATCCTCGCCAACACTTGTTTTTTATTGATTTATTAGTGATAGCCATTCTGACAGGTGTGAGATGGTATCTCCTTGTGGTTTTGATTTGCATTTGTCTGACAATTAGTGATGTTGAGCATCTTTTCATATGTCTATTGGTCATCTGGATGTCCTCTTTGGAGAATTGTCTATTCAGGTCCTTTACCTATTTTTAAGTTGGATTTATTGGGTGTTGAGTTTTGTAAGTTCTTTATATGTGTTAGATATTAACCCTTTATCAGATATATTGGAAAATATGTTCTCCCATTTCATAGGCTTTCTTTTTATTTTGTTGATGGTCTCCTTTGCTGTGCAATACCTTTTAGTTCGATGTAGTCTCATTTATTTTTTTCATTTGTTCCCCTTGCCTGAGGAGATATATCAGATAAAACATTGCTACGAACAATATCCAAGATTTTACTGCCTATGTTTTGTTCTAGGATTTTTATAGTTTCAAATCTAACATTTAAGCCTTTAATCCATTTTGAATTTATTCTTGTGGGTAGTATAAGAAGGTAATCTAGTTTTATTTTTCTGTATTATCTGTCCAATTTTCCCAACACCATTTATTGAATAAATTATCTTTAGCCTATTGTATGGAAAGCACTATGGAGATATCTCAAAAAATTAAAAATGGATCTGCCTTTTCACCCAGTGATCTCACTTCTGGGAATATATCTGAAGAAATCCAAAACACTAATTCAAAAGAACATTAGCACTTCTATGTTCATTGTAGTGTTATTTACAATTGCCAAGATATGGGAGCAGCCCAAGTGTCCATCAGCAGATGAATGGATAAACCAACTATGGGACATTTACACAATGGAATGCTATTCAGTGATAAAGAAGAAAATTATACCCTTTGCAACAGCATGGATGGACCTGAAGAACATTATGCTAAGTGAAATAAGCCAATCAGAGAAAGAAAAATACCATATGATTTCACTTATATGTGGGATCTAATGAACAAACTGAACTAAGAAGCAAAATAGGGACAGACTCATAGATAGAGGGCAGGATGACAGCTATGGAGGTGGGGAGAGGTTATGGGGTGGAGGGATTGAGCAAAAAGAGAAAGGACTCATGGACATGGACAATAGTATGGTGATTTCAGGGGGTGGGTGTAAGGGTATTAAATAGTAAAGGAAAACATACAATATTTTTTTTAAAAAAAAGGAATGCCACTTTGATATAATGCCTGACTAATTTACTCCAAGAGACATAGAAATAGCATATAATGAAGAAGACATTTCAAAAGAAGGAAATTTCTGTGAAGAAAAATGGAATGTGTGCATTAATTAATTCAATATATATAGTGTATACTTATAGGCCAATTTACTTATTTTTTGTCCTGAAAAACTAAGGTCTGGGCTAATGACTTCCAGACCTGTCTGTTTGAGATGTCACCTGTCTGTGACAACCAAAACAGCAGCAATAGAATGATAACCTCAGTGGCTTACAAGCATCAAATGAACACCTTCCTCATGGCGTGTGGGTCACCTGTGGCTCTTACGGGGTTAGCTGGATCAGGCTCAATCAAGCATGCTGCATGTGACCATCATTCTGGCTAAAGAGTGGGGAGCACAACCAGCCAAGTGACACCAGACATGCTGGAATGTAACACATGCTACATATTCATTTTGTCAAAATTAGTCTCACGGCCAAGACAGAAGTATACATATGACCTGTGAGAGGCACTGGCAAGTCCCACAGCAAAAGTAGGAGTGCAATAATTGGGAGCAGTAATTTAATGAATGCACCACCATGTCTCCAGGATGCCTGAGGAGATCTCTCACCCTTAGTGTGTTTATACACACTAAACAGCCAAGCTTGGGTTTGGCTGTGTAGTGTGTACAGGCAGCATTCCCTCTGCTTCACACAGGTACCAGAATCTGCATTCCTTACTTCCACCTTAAGTCTGACTCGAGTGGGTCTTCACACCACTGTAAGAACAGTTGGCACAGCTTCTTAATCTCTCAATTAATTCTTTATGAAGACATAGCTCTGCTTTCTTTTAATGTTCCTCAACTCAAAGCAACCATTCCCTTCCCTGAAATACCATTGAACGCCTTATCCACACCTTTCTTTTTTGGTTCTTCCTCAATTTTTGTTTTTTTGTATCTTGTACTTGACTGTATGTTCCATGCCTTTTAAGAGATGGTTTTCCTGGGCACACAGTTTTCAGTAGCCAGTCATTCCCTCCCAGGACTCTGATGCTATCTCACTCACTCTGGCTTCCGTGGTTGTGGTTGGGAAGTCCGCCGGCATCTCAATCTTCCCTTCATAGGTGATCTATCTTTTTCTCTGCTTCCTTTTAAAGCGTTCTCTGCATATTAGATTTTATGTCATTTCAACATGAAATGTCCAAATGTGGATTTATTTTTATTTCTACTGTGTATTAGAAATTTTTTGCTACATCTGTAAATTTTATATTTCATCATTTCTAGAAAGTTCACAGTCATTATCTCTTCAAATTTTACCTCTTCTTCATTCTCACTCCTCTCTCCCTGGGATGCTAATTAGCTGTATGTTGAAACTTTTCATCCTTTTCTCAAATCTCTTAACTTCCTTAATTCTTTTTATTTCCCGTATATCTGTACTACTTCCTGAATATTTTCATCTCTTTAATTCCAATTTACAATTTTTTTTCTTTACTATGTCTTAATGGCTATTTTATTTATCCATTGAGTCCTTAAGCTCCATAAACATGTTGTTCATTTCTAAAAATTCTCTTTGGTTCTTTTGAATGGTTCCTTCCTTCTGACTCATTTTCATGAGTCCATGTGTTTCTTTAAACATTTTATATTCCATACATGATAATTTTAATATTTGAAGTTCTTAGGCTTCTAAATCTGTTGCTTTCATTTCTGCTGATTCTCATATAAGTGTGCTTGGTTAGTTTTTGATAACGAACCAATATCTGATTGATGTTAATCTGGGTAAAACCTAAACTAAGGATCTAAATTGAGGATTTCCTACACAGTGAGTCCTTCTTTTGCATGGCGCTAGGGGGCGCCACCGTGGACTGCGCTCTCCTTGATTCCTCGGAGGAGGCTGAGCATGAGCCCTCCCAAGATGTCACTCCCTCAAGGCTTGGTTGGTCTCAAGCTGCAGTGTGGATCTCTGCATTTGTTAGGAGGGGCTCTTTGCCTTCTATATATGTTTACTGTTCTCCATTGTCATTTCTGCATTTTGTTTTGGTTTTGTCTCACGTTGTCCGTTTAGACTTAATTCCCCTCATTTCAAGGACTCCAGAAACACAGTGAAAATTGTTTTAGGCAGGAGCCATCGTTTTCAAGCAAGATGGCCTTTTAGAGTTTCTAATCAACATATTGTCAGTAGTGGACGTCTCAGTAATGTTTTGTACTCTGGGTTTGTAGCTATGCTCCTCATCGCTGAGCTTGCCAGGAATGGAAATTCCCAGAGAAATGGAGCATAATTTAAATTATTTTAAACTTAGAACATCGGAGTTAGAACACTTAGACTTGCTTGCTTATAATGGACCCTATATCAGAACTGGTTTGCTAACTGATTGATACACTGTGCTACTGAGACCACGTGATTCAGTTAGGTTTGCTCTGCCTACAGAGTACAGACCTGTTACCACTGCTGAGGAAGTTACTCAAAATACCAGTCATATTGAATGCTGAGTTCATGACATAATCTCATGTAGAAAGGCTAACAATTGTAACCACAAATACGTCACTAGTATGGCTGATTCAAGGAGACACTCAAAGGAATATTCTGATATTTATTTTCCTGTAATTTATCTTTTTGAGGAGAGATTTTATCTGTTATTGACTAGCACTCTATCACTTTCCTTCAAAACGGAAAGTGATATGAAACAGCTAATAAATCAGATTTTGTGAATAAAAGGCTAGCTCGATGGCAGAAGTAAGGGTGTTTACAAGCCTACACTGGCATCAAGCAGAGTGAGTGTTGAGTAAATATCTTAACTGAAAACATTAATTTGGCAACATAGAGAATTTATAGCCCATATGAAGAAAAATCACAATTCTGAAAATGTGTTAAAATTAGGATTTCTGATGATATTTAAATAAATTATGTTCTGAATTTCAGAACTTTATATATATCAATTGATTCTACGATGTGAGTAAACACTGTAATAGAAGCTTAGAAAATGCCCCACCGCAACATCAGAACCAGGTAATTAGTACTTTCAGCTAATAAAGTCTCTAAAATTAGCCAGAATTAGACTGAATTATGCCATATAGTAAATATTATATTTACATGAGTTTTTTTGCAGTTATTGCCAAAAGTCTGAGTGCTGCCCACAGGACACTGGAAAGAAGAATGAGTTAATTCAGGCAAGGATCAATAAAATACACTTGTGTAAATCTGAAGTTAATATCCAGGGATGAATCAGTTTGTACAAGCCTCCTTCCCAGCTCTGCCTGAGGCACTCCCTGGAGCTTCCTAACCCACCGTGTCTCTAAGAAAAAAGTAAACCCATTCATCTTTATTTAAACACATACATTTTACTCTTGTGCACTTTTCTGCCATTTCGGCTTCAATTCAAAAGGCTGCAGATTCATGCTAGATAAATCAAAGGTAAAACATATTAAATGAAATGTTTCAATTCTTGCACCTTCTGCCTTTAGAAACCAATAATGAGCCAAAGATGCTCTTAACTGAATTTTTGTGTTAATATTTCAAAGAGCAATTTTGAAAAGCTTAACACAAAAAGATGATGATTCAATCTTTTATCAATTTAAATTTATACCTAGAGCTTAATAGTCACAAAGAAATCTAAACTAAGTTCTTTAAAATCTTGACATTTCTTCTTTCTACAAAAATTGTACTCTCACAGAACATATATTTAAACCTCAAATAGAGTTGCAATGGGCAATTCATGTATTTTTTTGCACTTAAAAATTCATGCTCAAGTTTCAGGATGAGAAACTAGCATTCATCATCTTAGCAGCAGAACCCAAAAAAGTTAAGAAAAACTGATCACCCTGATTTTTTCTAAATGAAGTAAGGCAAATTCGATATGTAAAACAAAAGTTCTTGAGATAATTCTTCTCATCTTTATTCTTTGTTGTTCTTTCCTTTGGTTTGAAAAATAAAATGGGAACACATGTAAACATATCTGGAAAGAGTCTTGGAGAATTTAGCACAGTTCTTAGAACAGAAAAGAACTAACTACATTGTGTGATAAATAAAGTATTTTCTATTTCAAATTCCTTTTGGGTCCTTATTCCATTAAAGTTAGAATGAAGGAAAGCACAGTGGAGAAACCCGTTCATCTTTTATGATTTCTGATGACAATAGCTTGTCATCACAGCACAGTTTTTCCCATGGCTGGGACGCGACTAATGAAAACACGTAAGAGAATCTGTATCATTCTATTCAAATCAGCACTGCATCCTGTTTTATATGTCTATATAGACATTTCACAATTAGTAAACTATGTACTCAGACAGTGAAATTCTACAGTGTGCTTTTGCAGAAATGGTTATGATTACACTAGGACGGACTGAGCCCTACAACCGAAAGTCCCTTGCTGTGGTGTAACTTGCACTAACTATGCTGTTTTAGAAGCTGCTTTCAGGATGTAAGAACTAAACACATTAACATTTTCTAATAGGTGTGCAACAAGGAATTGGGAGCAAGAATGAAATTTTCCACTTTAAAAAAGGAATATGATGATAAAAGAATTCAATGAGGTTTATAACATTGTGGAAATGTCCTGCAGTAAGTAACTACTAAACACAAAGCCATATATTTTAATTACTGCTATCTTTCTGTGTGTCATTTGAAAACATTCAAGTGACTTTGAATAGAAGAGTATTTGGTGGGAAGTAGCTTTTTGTCACTTGCTTATTGCGTGAAGAATATGCTTGCAAAGAGCTTCATCACCTATTCAGTGTAAGTCTATATCCCTTTACAGTTTAAGAACCTCTGTATATGTTTGGATTTAAATAAGAGCCTACTGAACTACATGCTTAGAGGAGAAAAACTTTAAAATAATTTTTAAATAAAATGTTTCTTATCTATGTCCCTCTGTACATACGCTTATGAAATAATGACCAAGAATACAACTGAAGGTTTAAATTACTATGAAACAAGGAAGGTAGGCTGCGTTGTGTCAGAACACCATCTCCCCTCATGCCAGTGAAGTGAGCATGCTCAGCCCATTGGGAGGCACTGGAGCTCCTCTATGAGAACTCTTGCTGAGGTGTAAGGAGGACATGTCTAGTCACTCAACTGCTGGGAGCCTATTGCTACTATTCTGGTATTAAGCATTTCCTCAGCCACAGATTGATTGCAATGTTCCTTCTACTTTACTTCGTCATTTTGATAGACATCAAAGGTAAGGCTGCTACTTACTCACTTACATGAGTGCGATTCCAAAAGAATATAATATTTCTATCTAGTTTTATCATTCTTGTAATGGACTCATTGCAGTGCTTGACAACAGACCCCCTGTCTGCACTGTCACTATCTCTGACTGCTTAGAGTCCCATCACAGCAATTTCTTGGTGCAACACATTTTTCGTGAAAATTTGCCTTACATGTCAATAAAATTGTAGATAAAATATGTTTTAAAAGCAATGCTGAATATACCAATTATGATGTAGAAACTTTTCTTAATGTGTAAAAAAAATGGCAAGTTAGCAAATTAAAATTTTGTCTTGTGAAATTTCAACCTGTTGATAAATATTCATAACATTTATGTAATTGTTAGTTGCTGTGTTTTGTTGTAAATGTAGTTAAACTAGGGACTGCAAATCACAGACAAATAAAAAATCAGTACCTCTCCCAAAGAGCAAACCTATCTAAAATAAAATCATTAAAAACATACAATAGTATACCCATTTAGGTAATTCTCTTTTCAGTTTTTAACATTTTCATTTCAGTCGAACTGCTAATTTTCAAATTAGTGATATTTTTATTGTAAAGCTCAGGAAAAAATAACATGTAATCTTCACCTGGTTTACAATATAAATTGTTTTGTAGTAAGCTTGTACATTTGTAAATATATCATCTATTCATCATTCTCAATGCATGTTGGGTTTATTATTTCAAAATCTATCTACTTAAATTTAAAATCTTTCACAGAGACTTTTGATAAAAAGAATAAAAGTTAGAACTTGAAATTTGTTTTGAGAAATTTGTTTTAGGTTTTTAACATATTCAATTTTATTAAATGAATTCAACTGAGTATTATTAATCTTGAAATAAAATGCACTATTTATGAGAAATTATTCAAGAACTTTTAACAAATAAAATATTTTTTAAATATTTAAATTTTAGTTTGAATTTGAAATACTAAAATTTTGTTTCAAATTATTTTAAAACATTATTTGAATATACTTAGCATGATTTTTGTTTTGCATTTTTATCTTTTTTCCATGAAAACTTATGTTACCTAAGGAAAAAAAATATATGAACTCATTTTGTATAAAATACAGTTGTAAAAAGCTGTTTATTTCTTTGAATTAAGGTCTTCCCTCAGCACATTTGTATTATTCATTTTTAAAATTATTTTTAAAGAATAAGCAGTTTAAAGGGAGCTTCTCAGATTCAACACACTTTGTAGAGGTTATCTGTGCCTTTAGAAAATTCTTTAGAGTATAGGAATATAACTGTAGTTAATTAATTATACTATAGTACTGCTTTTGCTTATGGCAATGTATCTAATTGGTTTTGCTTAGAAAACAAAATCTTTGAGATAAAAACATTACTAAAATAAAGTCTTAAGATTTACCACACTGTGATGATGTTCTTTAAACTAAAACAAAAAAAAAGGTGGAAAAAATTTTTGAACAGATGATATTTTTTATATGTAAGTAAATGCTTTATTTCAGATTCATAGTACCAACCTGATAAGTATTGATCAATTATAATCCCCTGGAAGTTTTTACTCTCTAATTCTACATTACTTTCAACTCCTAATTTAAACCTCCATATTTAAAATTGTTTATTTTCAAAGTTAGGAATATTAATCAATGCTTTGATAGCTCAGTCTTACTTATACAGATAGTAAGAATATGCTATATAATCTGCAAAATTTCTCTTTGTCACAATAAAATTATGGATAGTTAAAATAGTAGGACTACTTAGTATAAACAAAGAAAAGTCTTTTAGCATCATGTAAACTAAATTTAAATAAATATTTCTGACAGATTCTTAGGCTAGATCTAAGCAAAAGAAAAAGTTAAAAATTATATGATTGTTTTCCCCCTCTGGCCATGATCACCCTTGAGTGCCTAAGGAATGAATAATATCGGTTTATCTTAAGCTACAGACATTAGTTGTTAAGTAAAGATAAAATAACTTGTCACTTCCTAACATTACTTTATCATCAGTTTATTCACTGGGTATCCTTGCTAATCAGCCTCAAGCTGCCTCTAAAAAATTTGTGTGTGTATGTGTGTACTAATAATGGACAATATTACAAACCAAAAACACGGGCTTATATGGGAAGTTAAAGCATGAAGCGTGCAGAATGCTACTTGGCAACTACCAATTACTACCTACTGAAATAGTTTGCTAACCTCGAAAAATGCGGTAATCAAAAAAAGTCCTGAGCAGCATTTGAAAGTGAGCAGTATGTGACTGCCCCCTAATGGGAAAGTTCAAACCTGCACTCCGACGGGTCCTTCTAACCCAAGTCAGTTCAACGTGATCCGTGCGACTTGTGAAAAGGTTTTCCAACTAAATTTTAATTTCACACAATTGCATCCATGCTGCTGATAGCTGTGAAAAGCAATTATATCTCCGGCCAGTCATACTGAGAGGCTAAATCAGCACCACTAATGAAAAAGAAACTTTCCCGCTTGAGTGCTACCTGGAGCTTTCTATGAGGGAAGAGGGGACGTATCAGACACCCACAAGTTAAAGCTATTGAGACATGCCCTCCAGAAGGTACTAGCCAGCCCCACCTCACAAAGGATGTTTGCTCATTTGTTCATCTTACTGTGAATAAATGTGAGCACGAGTAATAAAAGAGTTTAAGGACTCTGACTCGAAGTGACAGAATTGTCTGTTACCTGAATTTTAGAGACAAAATTGGGATGCTGCTTTCAAATAAGCTGATATTGAAATATCACTTTTTTATCCTAGACAATAGTGGCCTGAGTAAAATTCAACTAAGACTAGTTTTTGTGTACATAGTTCTATAATGATACATGCCCTGAAATTTTAGGAGTACATATGCATACATTTAAGAATCCAAAATGGTTTGGTTTACTCATTTGGTAAGAATGTAACTTAACATTTGTTGGGCAAAATGAATGTGCTTATTATTATATGAGAAATGATAGTGGAATCACAGGCACAATTATCTGGAAATAAAAAATAACTCCTTCATGCTTTATTCATGTGCACCCATTTCTCAGCCCTGTACTTCCAGTTGCTGAGTGTGTACTGAAAAACATGAAACTTGTGAGACGCATTTTCTCACCAGTGCTGTATGGCTATTTTGTTTGCCCAGGGAAGTCCTATGTAAACAGAATACATGTTTGACGAGGAAAAGATAAATTTAATTCTGCCTTTCTCTGATTCCAGTTTACTTTTATTCAATCTATAAAGTTTAAAATTTTTTTCGGTGACTATATTTTTCATTCCTATAATTTCGACAGAATTTAAAGTTGTCAATGAGGGTTTATAAACTGCCATCCTTAATTCATGATGTTCTTCCTCCCATTATTTCTTTGAAAATTTTAACCATCTGGACTTTAAACTGCTTTCCCTATGTGTGGTCCCTTAACTGCCTCACCAGAGCTCATTGGAGTCTTCATATCTGGGCCAATATTTTACATCACGGTCTCCAGGATTTTACATAGTGGGCGATTCAGTTCCAAAGCTCATACCTGACCTGCAGTCCTGCTGGCCATGGGAAAGGGGCAAGATTCAAATCACAGTCTTGGTGTCAGGCAGAGCACCTTTGTCCCCACTCCTGTCAGGGCTCAGTCGAGCACACAGCTTCCTCAGGGGACCAGCCTCTGCTCTGCAGTGGGGCTGCATTGGGGCCCTGGCTCTCAGTGCTTATCCAGGTCAGCTCTCTGCCGACAGTGGCTTTTCTCTATTCATGTTCTGTGGAGAGCTGAATGTTTAATGAAAAAAACATAATACCAATCTTTCCTATGCCTATGGAGAAGCTATGTTGTGGGGAACATATTCAGGGTTAACTCCCAATAGCTCATCTGCACCCAGAAGCTCAGCAAAGAAGGTAGATTTTATTGTTCAGCTTTTGCTTGATGCAAGGCCATGCACACCAAGGTCAAGAACTGTGGAATAAGGAGCCGTGCTAATGTAAAAAGTTCGGGCAGGACGGACAGCAGAGTGGCAAGGAGGCCCCATTTGGGGGTTAGCAGACCCATGTTCACGTCACAGCCCTGATCCTTACCAGCCTTTGGCCTTCTGTGTAACAACACCTCAACCTTAGCTGTCACATTCGAACAAGTGTTGAGTTTAGGAGACCCACTTGAGGTGATGTTAAAAAAAAAAACTAAAAAACAGATCCTAGGACTCCAACCTCAAGGATGGAACGTGAGACTCTGTACCCCAGGCCACCTGATGAACCTGCCCCATGATCACTCCTTTGCAAACACTGGCACTGCAGTCAGCTCATCAAAGTATAGGTAGGCTTCTTTTCTGTAAGAGATGCCAATGCTTTGTTATACTCTTTATGTGTACCCGGATGGCTAATTGGGTTCACCTGGATTATTTAACACATTAATTCTACCTGAAAAGGCTCTTTCTTAATTTAGGGGGTTATAAGGACTAGTTGAATATTTAACAAGGGAATTGATGAAGCTACATTGTCTAATAATCACTACACAGCCTCCTGGTGGAGAATATAATTCAAAAGAGTACAATTAATGTGCAAGTTTAGCTACAGAGCAGTCCTGATGTTAATGACCACTTTCTCCTTAAGAAATAACAAGGAATTAGTAACCCTATGACACAAGTGGCCAAGGAAGAGTCTCTTCTGATTTGGAGAAAGATCCTCTTCCTCATTTGTCTCCTGGTTTTCATTGTTCAATTATGGTCCAGCCAGTGGACACTGGATGACTAGTCACTTGCCTATAGCAGGACAAGAGTGACGATTCAGGGTCCTCTCCCCTCCCCTGCCCCCTCTGTCTCTTTCTTATACACACCTTGCCTGCAACTTTCTGTCCTAACCACATAGGCAAAACAGAATATATCTGTAATATTTTGTAGATATTTCTGCTCTTAATTTCTTTTTATGTAAATTCATAAAATATAAGAAATTAAAAAAAATTGATCCTCTTCCACTCTGCCTTTGAAGGTCACTGCAAAAATATTCTCTTAAAAGCCTCATTATGTGCTACGTGTGAACTTATTCATAGGCAGGAAATGGATAATAATCTACGATGAGTGTTACTGAGAAACTCTGTCTGCTTATTCCAAAGGCATTCCTAAATCATTTTTTATTTTTCAACTACAGTCGACATACAATATTATATCAGTTTCAGGTGTACATCCCAGTGATTAGACATTACATAACTTACTAAGTGATCATCCCGATAAATCTCACACCCTCTTGTCACCATATGTAGATATTACAATAGAATATTATTGACTATATTCCCCATGCTGTACTTTTTACATCCTCGTGACTATCCTGTAACCATCAATTTGTACTTCTTAATCCCTTCACCTTCTTTCCCAAACCCCCTAAATCCCCTCCCATCTGGCAGCCATCAAAGTGTTCTCTGTATTTATGAGTCTGCTTACATTCTGCTCGTTTACTTATTTTGTATTTTAGGTTCAATTATTGATATATTTGTACACATATTTATTGTCATTTTATTGTTCATATTTTTTATGTTTTTCTTTTCTACTTCTTCTTAAAGAAGATAATCTAACTTTTTATGTAATATTAGTTTGGTGGTAATGAACTTCTTTAGCTTTTTTCTTATCTGGGAAGCTCTTCATGTGTCCTTCAACTATAAATGATAGCTTTGCTGGGTAGAGTAATTTTTTCCCATTTTTAAAAAATCTTGACACCATTAAGATGTTCCCCATTTTTTCTTCCTTTCCCCCCTCCAACAAGCCCCTGCCTCCCACCCCAGCCTTCAACACATTGTTGTCTATGTTCATGGGCTTTGCATATATTCATATATGTTCTTTAGTTAATCTCTCCCATACCTCCCTACCTACCTAGTCTCACAGATCTGTCAGTCTGTTCCATATCTCCATGTCTCCAGTTTTATTTTGTTCATTAGATTCCATATATGAGTGAGATCATATGGTATTTGTCTTTCTCTGTCTGGCTTATTTCACTTAGCATAATATTCTCCAGGCCCATCCATGCTATTGCAAAGGAGAACAGTTTCTTCTTTTTTTATAGACACATAGAATTCCATTATGTAAATGTCCCATAGTTGTTCCATCTATTCATCAATTGATAGACACTTGGGCTGCTTCTATATTTTGGCAATCATAAATAACCCTTCAATGAACACAGGGTGCTTATATTCTTTCTAATAGGTGTTTTGGGTTCCTTTGGATATAGTCCCAGAAGTGGGATTGCTGGGTCAAAATGCAGATCCATTTTTAATATTTTGATTCTCCACATACTGCTTTCCACAGTGGTCAGCCAGTCTGCATTCCCATCAACAGTACAAAAGAGCTTCCCTTTCTTCACATCCTCACCAGCACTTTTTGTTTGTTGAGTTATTGATGATAACCATTCTGACAGGTGTGAGATGGTATCTCATCGTGGTTTTAATTTGCATTTCTCTGATGATTAGTGATGTTGAGCATCTTTTCATATGTCTATTGGTCATCTGGATGTCTTCTTAGGAGAAGTATCTATTCAGATTCTTTGTCCATTTTTAATAGGGTTGTTTGGGTTCTTTTTGTTTTCAGTTTTGTAAGTTCTTTATATATTTTGGATATTAATCCCTTATCAGATGTATTGGCAAATATGTTCTCCCACTCTGTGGGTTGTCTTTTTATTTTGTTGATGATTCCTTTGATGTGCAAAAACTCTTTAGTTTGATGTAGTCCCATTTGTTTATTTTTTTTCTTTTGTTTCTCTTGCCAGGGGAGATATATCTGATTAAAAAATTGCTACAAGTAATGTCCATGGTTTTGCTGCCTATGATTTCTTCTAGGATTTTTATGATTTCAGGTCTAACATTTAAGTCTTTAATTAATTTTGGATTTATTCTTGTGTGTGATATAAAAATATGGTCTAGTTTCATTTTTCTGCACATATCTGTCTAATTTTTTTCACATATCATTTATTAAATAAATAATCTTTAGCCCATTGTATGTGCTTGCTGCCTCTCTAGAACATTAATTGATTATAAAGGTATGGGTTTATTTCTGGGTTCTCTATTCTGGTCCATTGATCTATGTGTCTGCTTTATGCCAGTACCATGATGCTTTGATTATTGTGGTCTTATGGTACAGTTTGATATTAGGTAGCATGATTCCTCCAACTTTGTTCTTCTTTCTCAGGATCACTATTGCTATGCAGGGCCTTTTGTGGTTCCATATAAATTTTGAAATATTTACTCTAGTTCTGTGAAATATGTCATTGGACTCTTGATATGAATTGTGTTGAATCTATACGTTGCTTTGGGTAGTATAAACATTTTATTCATGTTAATTCTTCCTATCCATGAACATGGTATGTGCTTCCACTTATTTGTATCTTCTTTCTTCAGTGTCTTACAATTTTCTGAGTACAGGTCTTTTACATCCTTGGTTATGTTTATTCCTAGGTATGTTATCATTTCTGTAGCAATTGTGAATGGGATTGTTTTCTTGATTTTCTTTTCTGTTAGTTCATTATTGGCATATAAAAATGCAATTGATTTATGCATATTAATTTTTTATCCTGCTACTTTGCTGAATTAATTTATCAGTTCTAGTAGTCTCTTGGTGGAATCTTTGGGGTTCTCTATGTACAGAATCATGTCATCTGTGAATAAAGACACTCTTGCTACTTCCTTTCCAATTTGGATGCCTTTTATTTCTTCTTCATGTCTGATTGCTATGGCTAGGACTTCCAGTACTATGCTGAATAAGAGAGGTGAAAATGGATATCCCTGTGTTGTTCCTGATCTTAAGGAGAACACTTTCACTTCTTGCCCACTGAGTATGATGCCAGCAGTGGGTTTTATGACCTTTATTATGTTTAGATATGTTCCCTCAATTTCCACTTTGCTAAGAGTTTTGAATTTTAACACATGCTTTTTCTGATGTGTTGATATTTTCATCCTTTATTTTGTTTATGTGGTGAATCATATTGATTAATTTTTTAATGTTGTACCAACCTTGCATTCCTGGAATAAACCTCACTTGATCATGGCATATGATCTTTTTAATGCATTGGTCTATTTGGTTTTCTAATATTTTGTTGAGGATTTTAGCACCTATGTTTAGCATCTTAGAGATATTGGTCTATAATTTTCTTTTTTGTAGTGTCTTTATCTGGTTTCGGAATTAGTATAATGCTGGCCTCATAAAATTAGTTTGGGAGCCTTCCCCTCCTCTTGAGTTTTATGAAATAGTTTGAGAAGCAGAGGTGTTAGTTCTTCTTGGAATGTTTATAAAATTCCCCTGTGAAGCCATATGGTCCCAGGCTTTTTTTTGTTGTAACTGTTTTTTTTAATTACTGCTTCAATTTCACTGGGTTTAATCTGTTTATTCAGATTCTCTGGTTTTTCCTGATTTAATTTTGGAAGATTGAATGTTTCTCAGAATTTATTCATGTCATCCAGGTTGTCCAGTTTGTTGGCATATATTTGTTCATAATGTTTTCTTTTAATCCTTTGTATTTCTTTGGTGTCAGTTGCTATTTCTCCTCTTTCATTTCTGATGTTACTTATTTGGGTTCTTTTTCTTTTTTCTTGATAAGCCTAGTTAAAGTTTTGTCAATCTTGTTTATCTTTTCAAAGAACCAGCTCTTGGATTCATTGATCTTTTGTATTTTTTTAGAGTCTATTTCATTTATTTCTGCTCTGATCTTTATTATTTCCTTCTTTCTACTTACTTTGGGCTTTGTTTGTTGTTCTTTTTCAAGTTACTTTAAGTGTAAAGTTAGATTGTTATTTGAGCTTTTTCTTGTCTTTTGAGGTAGGCCTGTAATGCTGTGAATTTCTCCCTTAGTACTGCTTCCTTAGTGTCCCACAGGTTTTGAATTATTGTGCCATCCTCATTTTCATTTGTTTCAAGGTATCTTTTGATTTCTTACATGTTCTCATTTGTTGACCCACTCATTGTTTAATAACATAATTATTTAGCTAACATATGTTTGTGTGTTTTTCAATGTTCTTGTGATTGATTTCTAGTTTCATACCATTGTGGTCAAAGAAGATATATTTGATATGATTTCAACCTTCATAAATTTATTGAGACTTGTTTTGTGCCCTAACATGTGGTCTATACTAGAAAATATTCCATGTGCACTTGAAAAGTATGAGTATTCTGCTGCTTTGGGATAAAATGCTCTGAAGATATCAATTAGATATCCATTTGGTCTTGTCTATCATTTAAGGCTGCTGTCTCCTTGTTGATTTGATTTTCTGTCTGGATGATCTATCCATTGAAGTCAATGGGGTATTATAATTCCTGACTATGACTGTATTTTTGTCAATCTCTCCCTTTAGCAAGATTTACTTTACATATTTAGGTGTTTCTATGTTAGATTTGTAAATATTTACCAGGGTTTATCCTCTTGTTGGATTGTTCCCTTTATCATTATGTAGTGTCTTTCTTTATCTCTTACTTATAGCCTTGGTTTTAAAGTATATTTTGTTGGATATAAGTACTGCTACCCCAGTTTTTTTTCTTTTCCATTTGTACGTAATGTCTTTTTCCATCCCTTTACTTCTAGTCTGTGTGTATCTCTTTGATTTGAGATGAGTCTCTTGGAGAGAGCATATATATGTGTCTTATTTTTTATCCATTTAGCTACCCTATGTCTTTTGATTAGGGCATTTAAGCCATTTACATTTAAGATGATTATTGATAGATACATATGTAATGCCATTTTATTGTTAGACTGTTTTCCTCTGTTTATTTTTTATTTCTTCTTCTTCTTCTTCTTCTTCTTCTTCTTCTTCTTCTTCTTCTTCTTCTTCTTCCTCTTCCTCTTCCTCTTCAAGCAAGACCTTTAACATATGTTGCACTACTAGTTTCATGTTAACTAACACCTTTAACTTTTTCTTGTCTGGGAAGCTCCTTATTTCTCCTTCAATTTTCAATGACAGCCTTGTTAGGTAAAGTAGCCTTAGTTGTAGGTCCTTGCTTTTCATCACCTTGAATATTTCATGCCATTTCCTTCTGTCTGAAATGTTTCTATTGAGATATCAGATGACAGTCTAATTTGGTGCTCCCTTGTATGTAACTACCTGCTTTTCTCTTGTAGCTTTTAGGATTCTCTCTTTGTCTTTAAGCCTTGTCATTTTAATTACAGTGCATCTCAATGTAGGCCTCTTTGGGTCCAACTTGTTTGGGACTCTCCAAGCTTCCTAGACTTTTGTGTGTTTTTCCTTCACCAGATCAAGGACGTTTTCATTTATTATTTCTTCAAATAGGTTCTCAATCCCTTGCTTGCTCTCTTCTTCTTCTGGTATTCCCATGATGCAGCTGTTTCACTCCATATTGTCTAAAATGTTTCTTAAGGTCTCCTCATTTTATAAAATTCTGTTTTCTTTTTGGTGCTCTGCCTAGATGTTTTTTTCTATCTTATCTTCCAAATCAGTGATGCAAACCCCTGCTTCATCTAACCCACTGTTTATTCCTTCCTGTGTATTATTTATTTCAGATATTTCATTTTCTACTTCTAACTTGTCCTTCTTTATGGTTTCTGTGTCTTTTCCCATGCTTTTCATTATTCTTAAAATCATTATTCTAAACTTTCTACCTGGTAATCTGCTTGTCTCCATTTCATCTAATTCTCCTGGAGAATTCTCTTGTTCTTTCATTTGAGGTATATTTTTTTGTCTCCCCATTTTTGGCTGATTCTTTGTACTTTTGCAGAAGAAATGTGCCTTTATTCTCACATGTTTAAACTTCAATCACTTTCAAAGTAATCTCCATTTGATGCAATACACCCATTGAGACTTTTTTTCCCTGCTCAAAACAGTATTTGAACTCATCATTTTTTATGCCTTTTAGTGCTTCTACTGTTTTTTTTTTTTTTCACCTCTTTCACTTTGGCAAAATGTTTCCCTTTCAGGACTTTTTCATTGAGGGAAACAAAAAAAAGTCCCTTGGGAAGAGATTGTGAGAATAGAGAGGGTGCGACATGGGGATCATGCCATATTTGGTCAAAAACTGCTGAACACTCAGTACAGTGTGGGTAGATGTGCTTGTAAATTACCCATTGTGAAATGGACACATGCACTGAAAGTCTGTCAAAAAAATCACTGAAGCCATACACAGTCACTCACAACAATGCCAGCTGGTACATGGATACAGATGGGTTCCCAGAACACTCAACTAGTGGGGAAGCCTGTACTACAAGGGCCCAGCCCTCCAGAAGATAACTCCAGGTTTTTTAGTGTTCCCCCTCATCTTTATTTATTTTTAGAGAAGGAGAGGAAGGGGGTAAAAAGAAGGAGAGAAACATTGATGCAAGAAAGAAATCTCAATCAGTTGCCTCTCATATATGCCTGGACTGGAGGCTGAACTTGCTACCTAGGCATGTGCCCTGAATGGGAATCAAATTGGTGACCCTTCACTTTTCAGGATGATGCCCAACCAGCTGAGCTACATCAGTCAGGGCCTCTCTCTTTTTTCCTTGATGAGTCTGGTTAATAGTTCATCAATCTTTTTTATCTTTTTGAAGAGCTGGCTCTTGGTTTCATTGATCTTTCATATTTTTTAGGCTTATAATATTTATTTCTGCTCCAATGTTTATTATTTCCTTACTTCTACTTACCTAGGCTTTGTTTGTCATTATTGATTTTTTTCAAATTCTTTTAGGTATAAGGTTAGATTGTTTGAGATTTTTGAAATTTTTCTTGCTTCTTAAGGTGATGCCATGATCTCCTTCTCAGGACCTCTTTTGCTGTGTTCCATAGACTTGGGGTTATTGTGTGCTCATTTTCATTTGTTTCCAGGTAATTTTTTATTTCTTCTTTGGTTTCATTGGTAACCCCTTCATTGTTTAATAACATGCTATTGAGCCTCCATTTGTTAGAATGTTTGTGAGTTTTATTATTGTAGTTAATTTCCAGTTTCATGCCACTGTGATCTAAGAAATTGCTTGATATGATTTAATTATCTTGAATTTGTTAGGACTTTGAGAATGTAGCATATGCATTTCATAAGAATATATATTCTGTTGCTTTGGAATGGAATGTTCTGTAAATATCAATTAAATTCCTCTGATCTAACATATCATTTAGGGCTGCTATTTCTTTGCTGATTTTTTGTCTAGATGATTTATCCATTGGTGATAGTGGGGTATTAAAATCCCCTACTATGATTGTATTGTTCTCAATCTCTCCCTTAAAGTCCATGAAGATTTTCTTTATATACTTATCATGCTCCTATATTGGGGATACACATACATATATATACAAGGGTTATAGCCTCTTGTTGGATCAATCTCTTTAGTATAATGTAGTGACCTTCTTTATCTCTCCTGTATTATGGCCTTTATTCTGAAGTCTATTTTGTCAGATAAGTGTATTGCTACCCCAGCTCTTTTTTCATTTCCATTTGCATAGAATATTTTTCTCCATCCCTTCACTTTCAGCCTCTGTGAGTCTTGTTCTGAGGTGAGTCTCTTCTAGATATCATGTATATGGGATATGTTCTCTTATCCATTCAGCTACCCTATGTATTTTTATTAAAGCATTGGATTCATTTATATTTAATGTTATTAATAGGTACTTATTTATTGCCACTTTTTCTTCAAGTTTATGTTTCTCTGTCTCTCTGTTTTTTTCCTTATTCTAAAAGCAGACCTTTTAATATTTGCAATGCTGGTTTTCTGGTAATGAACTCCTTCAGTCTTTTTTTGGGGGGGGGGGAGGTTGGTCTGAGAAGCTCTTTATTTTGCCTTCAATTTTAAATGATAGCCTTGCTGGGGAAGGTAATCTTGGTTACTTGTTTTTGCTTTTTATTATTTTGAATACATCATCCCACTCCCTTTTGGCCTGAAGTATTTCCGTTGAAAAATTTGCTGACAGTCTATGGGAAATCCCTTGTAGGCAACTCTCTCTCTCTCACTACCTTTAAGATTGTCTCTTTGTCTTTAAACTTTGACATTTTAAGTATGATATATCTTGATGTGGGTCTCTTTGGGCCCATCTTTTATTGAGACTCTC
>PVKM010025354.1:0-19989 GCA_004027735.1 Carollia perspicillata | reverse complement strand
TCCTCTGTCTCAAATGTATTGCTTCAAGCATTTTGAATAGTTTTACAGGTGGGTATGGCAAGGAGGCGAGTTCGATAATTGTTACTCTGTCATGACTGAAACCATAAGTCCATATTTTACGACTTCCCCACTCTGCTCCGTGTGGTCTCTCATCCTCCAGTGAGCTAGCCCAGGCTCGTTCACATGGCAGCAGTGTTACACGGAAGCAATAATGTCTCAAGGTCTCTTGAAACCTACATTTAAAACTCACACTTGTCTCATTCCATTGGTCAGAGAAAGTTACAGGCCTGCTGAGGTTCCCGGGGTGGAGAAACAGATTTTTCCTTTTGTTGGGTGAAATTGCAAATTTCGTCCGTTGCTTTCAGTCTACCACAACTGTAAGCTCTGTGAGTACAGGGACTGCATCACTCCGTATACTTTGGTGTCTCCACTAACACATAATAAGCGCAAGTATTTTTTAATAAATGGCTAGGTTAATGAAAGGAGGAAAATATTCAAGGAGCACTTTAGTGTATCTTACTTTTAAATATATACATACTTTTATTATACCATTAGTGAATATGGTGTTTTCTATGGACATGTTTCAGAGAGAATTTCTTTATTCTCCTTCTATCCTCCAAAATTGACTGAAGAAAATATTTAAAACAAAATCAGACAAAAAGCAACCGCTACTGAGTTACCATTGTTTGCTATTTTTACCTTCGCCTTTGATTGACTGAAGAACTCAGTTAGGTTTTGTGCCTTGTCACAGTCCTGTTTTGCTTTTCAGGCTATGCTGTGGGTAGACTAGCTCCAACCTAAACATTCAGGAGACCTGGAGCAAGCACTGCATCCAAATAAAGAAATTTGTATGTCAAGGGAGGAAAATCACTTCTGCCTCTTAGACGAGTGAACAGACCATAGTCTGTGGAGTCCGATTCACTGGCATTACTCTGTCAACTTAAGCAAATGACTTACTCTCTCTAAATCTCAGTCTGCTCATTTGGGACAGTATTTCTCAGGGTTAATGTGAGAATTAAATGAAATATGGGAAGCATTAGCTATAAGTCCTGGCTCATGGGAGGCAGTCAGTCAACTTCAGTTCTTTCTCCTTGTGAACCCACGCACTTGACATGATGTGATGGCATTCATCAGGGTTTCTCATCCTTGGTGTTGACATTGGGGTTGGATATCTCTTTATTGTGAGGGGCTGTCCTGTGCATTATACAGCGTTTAGCAGTATTTCTGACCTCTACACACTAGACGCCAGTAGGAACACCCACCCAGCTGTGACAGCTGAAACTATCTCTGGACATTGCCAAATGTCCCCGTGGGCGAAATGCAAACATTTTATTCAACAGGGATAAAGACAGGGATAAAGAGGGAATGTGGCATTTTCACTCTGTGGAAACAAAATGTAGAATGGGAAAGAAATAAAAATGTTTGATTCTTCTCAGAATGTCAGAAACTTTTACTGTCTAAGTCTCTTTTCCCAATTTACCATAAACATATTGTTTATTATGCCAAATAGTAAAATGACTATCATTTGCTGTATGTCACTAACCGTGCTATTAAGCTTTGCACGAATTAATGGTTGAACACTGTATATATATCCGCTGTCCCTGTTAGATTGACGTTCCTTTGTGAGCAGAGACCTTATCTTATTCCAGCTCCAAACACGATGCATTTGTACTTACTCGGTAGCTATTATAGATGTTTGTCACATCTCACCCATATAAAACAGTAGAGTGCTGGAAACAGATGGAAGAGTGGAAAAACATGGAAAATGAGTTAATACCAATCTAAATATGGTGGGACACAAAAATGATTCTTTTTCAAAAATTTCAAAAATCAGCTATTTTTGAGAAAGGTAACTAAAATCACCATTAACTTTCCTTTCATCACCACTAAGCCCATAAATCATCAGAAAGATGTAAATAAACATCACTTTTTCTCTATTATATTTATTAGGAAGAAGATTTTGTAGTAATGCTTATAAATGTTCGACTCATTCCATACTTCATGTTTTATTCACCCTATGTCATAATTCTTAAAAATGTTAGAATTAAACTTCAAATTCTCGGTAGGGTTTGATTTTCTCTTTTTTCTATTAAAATGTATATTTCCAATTACATAATTGAGTTAGAAAATTGAAACATACAATTGTGTAACTTACAGAGTAAAAGTCTCCATGTTATTATAAATAGACCTGAATTGCTATTTTTAACAATTACATACTATATAACTATGAATGCAGCATAATTATGAATGATATGCTGTCAAAGGATATTGATATTGTTACATTTTTGCTGCAGTAAATATCCTTGTACTTATTTTTTTCACACTTGTTCACATAACTCTTGGAAGTGAAATTGCATAGTCAAAAGATACTTTCAATGGAGTGTTTTACATTATATGTAGTACACATGTCATATACCTTATAGCACGTTCCCTCAAAAAACATCCTTTGCGAAAATAGTCTCCAGCATATTTTTCTCTTTTTAATTTATTTCACAAGAGAGAAATGGTGAAAAATCACTTTTTACTGAAATATCATCCTTCTTGCTCTCCAGGATAAGGTGTTAAAAATTACACCTCAGTGGTGTCTGCTATGGCTGAATAGCAGCCAATCTGAAAAACAGAGACACTGTACCTCTCTGATGCTCCCCTGCACCCTCTGGATGGCAACTCAGATTCTGTTTTCAAACTTCACATTGTGACCCACTAGTGGGTCTTGACATCATTTTAATGGATTTGAAAGTTTGAGCATGTTTTAAAAATAAAATCTGATGGAATAAAAAGAATATGACTTCTTATAGTGGGCCCCAGGCAAAAGTATGAATATATTTGATTCTGTAAAATTTCCCCAGTTACAAGGAGGGCAGTACCCGCAGCTCCATCCTTAATGGTCCAAACCTGTGGCCATCGTCTTGCCACCTTCACTAAGAACTGCTTACACCGACCTTTGAAGTCAGTGATGGGATTGTCACATAGGTGCACAAAATAATCCTTTAGGTATTTCATGTGAACTCATCGCAGATTCAGAACTTAGCCAGTTATAATATTATGCTTCTAATATGAGAAAAACAAGCAATCCACTGACGAAGGTGTGTTATTTACTGCTAGCTAGCTACATTTTCTATCTTTGTTTCCGTGGTGTGAAGATGTTTCTGGAAACCTCACCTTCGGGGGCAGAGAAGCAGAGTTCAGGCCATCATCTCAGCAGTCAACCCGCATCTCCTTGTGTGTTTCAAGGTCCTTCCTCAAAAGCACAGAACCGTGCAAAGGGAGAGTGAGTGGGGAGGGGGGGTGGGGAAGCAGGGGCGCAGAAGGGGCTTTCCCTGGTCGTTCCTAATCCTTCAGCTCCAAAGGCTTGTTGGTATTTCAAAACTTTGAAATTACACTTGCTTCACAGTTAATGCAAATATTACTCAGTGATTCATCCTTTCCAAATAATTCTTGGTTTCTTTTGACATTTATTTTTAAATTATGAATTCACATTGACATAATTCTGGGGTTACTGTTACCTCAGCTCTTTGTAGTGAACTTAAACTATCTTACACAGTATGTAAGAGTTTAGATTGAACCATCACCCAAGTGTCTTTGGGGCTGCCATTGGGCTCTCAAAACCATGAATCCTTCAACACACACTTGTGCGTGGCAAGGTTGCTGGATGGAGGACTGTGTTTAATTGGGTGGTTTGTTTAATGCCTACAACTTAGGTTCATTAAGGTTTTCACTACAATAGAGACCATGATAATAACCCTGCATCAGCTCTAATAAAGTAGATTTAGTTGAGTTTTTTAAATTAGGGTGAGGGCTGCTTCATATTAAATGCATTGCAGCGTTATATACAATAGCTAAGATTTGGAAGCAGCCCAAGGGCCTATGAACAGACAAGTAGATAAAAAAAGTTGTACATTTACACAATGGAATACTACTTGACTGTAAAATAGAAGAAAGTTTTACCCTTTGCAACAACAGCATGGATAGTCCTGAAGACCATTACGCTGAGTGAAATAAGCCTGTCAGAGAAAGGCGAGTCCTATTGATTTCACTCAGAGGTGGGATCTCATGAACAAACTGAACTAACAAGCAAAATAGAGACAAAGCCATAGATAAGAGAGCAGGCTGACAGCTGTTGGGGAGAGGGGATGCTGGGTGGGCAGGGCAAGGTATTGAGCAAGACATTTTTATAAAAGAGAAAGAACTAAGAAACTAATATAAAATTTAAAATTTTTTAACTTTTAATTAAAAAATTAAATCCATGCTTTCAAAGGTCAGGAAACCATCCACAAGTTTAAAAATATAAATATATTGACTCTAATAGAGGTGCTGAGTGTGTCTGAAGGTTGAACAAGTCAACGGCCTCATCTCTGCTTTTGAAAACTGGGCTAAAATTGTTTGAGAGGACTCAAGTGATCAGCCCAGATTAATAGAAAGCCTGATGACAAAAAAAATAATGGTTTTATTTTTATTATTTTTATTATTTGTGGGATTGAGGTCCTGTTATATTCTAGGAATAAGGACTTACATGGAACGTTGTAACTGGTATTACCACTGCATTGTAATACTGTTTTCCTTGTATTCTCCATATAACTGAAAATTAGGCTAATGATTCTTTAATGTAGATCTGCACCTGTGTATATATAAAAATCTAAGTTTACAAAAAGTGTTGTGGTTTAGGGGTTTGTTTTTTGAATAAGCATTTACTAGCTAAGTAACATTCTGAGTCCCTTTCAAAAGTCCATCCCATCAAGCTCCGTCGTTTTGCAGATGAAGAAACAGACCACAGTGAATTGAGTTGTATATCAGGTCACACACGTGGCGATGGTAAAACGCTTTGATTTTGAATGACTTAATTTCTCTTTATGCTATGAAGTCACATATCCCCTTTTAAACTCCTCGTGTTTGTTGATGACAGCTGTTTGTAAATCTCCAATCAATAATTTCTTGTTTAGACTAATACTTCCTTGCCAATCTGCATGGACTTCTTGTTCCACAGGACTGAGATCTGCCCCTTCCCCTTTAGTTGAAGTCGGCCACCGTTCTGTATCCCGCTAGGAATCCTCACGAGGCTGTCTCACTCCTCAGCAGTCACACGGGGCTCTAGTGGACATCTAGAAGGTTTCATTGAATATTAGGGTCTTCTTTAGATGATTTTGTCCTTATTGAAGTGTTGGGTGGTGTATTTATTAGGGTGAGAGCTAAACTGTTTTAACAAGATCCAACAAGACACTGGGTTAAAAAACAAAGAAGTTTCTTTCTCACATCACCACCAGCTTTAGCTGCCTGCCGTTCACCATCATCTATGTGGTAGCTCTGCCTTCTCCATGTCTAGGTTTTATTCAACAGGAAAGAGAAAAAAACAAAACCATGCCAAGGGCCTTCAGCCTGGACCTGGAGGTGACACACAGTAGTTCTGACATTCCACTGGTGAGCATCTGCTCATCGCCATCCCTAACTCCAAGGCAATGTGGGGTGTACTCTGGCTAAGCAGTCACGCACTATTCCAGCTGTGACTCTCTTTCTGCGGGAAAAGGGAGAACAAGTTTTCGTGGGCAGCTAACGTTTTCAGCCCCAGTCCCAATTGCCCTTTAGTGCTTTATAGACTCCATGGGGGAAGAAAAATTTGCCTCAGGAATTAATATTTGCTTTCAACCTTCTTTTTTGCCTTTTTAAATTTTTCATGTAATATATCTAAAATTTGATCTTAGTAAATTTAAATACTAACCTATATTTAAAATAATGATAAAGATATTTCTTAAGCAAATAAATCCAAAATGATACGTGATTTTAGATACTATTTTTATCTGACACTGTGGCTGTTCATTTTTCTCAGGCCCTCTGGACAGTAGATTACTAGGGCTTGCAGTGTATTCATATCTGGCTGCAGTTGATTAAATCTGAGACTATAGCCTTAATAATAAGGGCTCTTATTTTTGTTGCCATTTATTTTTTAAGTATATTTTATTGATTATGCTATTTCTGCTGTCCCGTTTTTTTCTCCTCTTTATCCCCCTCCATCTTGTATCCCTACTCCTACCAGCATCCAACGCCCTCGCCGCCTTAGTTCATATCCATGGGTTGTCTGTGTAATTTCTTTGGCTTCTCCATTTCCCATACTGTTCTTAACCTCTTCCTGTCTATTTTGTACCTACCATTTATGCTTCTTGTTCCCTGTACCTTTTCTGCCATTCTCCCCCTCCTCCACTGATAGCCGTCCATGTGATCTCTATTTCTATGATTCTGTTCCAGTTCTAGTTATTTGTTTAGTTTGTTTTGGTTTTGGTTTTTTAGGTTCAGTTGTAGATAGTCATGAATTTGTTGTCATTTTACTGTTCGTATTTTTGATCCTCTTTTTCTTAGATAAGTCCCTTTAACATTTCATGAAATAATGGTTTGATGATGATGAACTCCTTTAGCTTTACTTTGTGTGGGAAACACTTTATCTGCCCTTCCATTTTAAAAGATAGCTTTGCTGGATAGAGTAATCTTGGATGTAGGTCCTTGCCTTTCATGACTTTGAATACTTCTTTTTAAAAATTTTAAAAAAATTGGTGTTCAAGTACAGTTGTCTCCATTTTCCTGCTACCATTTTTCCCCACCCCACACACCCTCACCTCCCTCCCTCAATCCTTCTCCCCTTTGGCTTTGTCCATGGGTCCTTTACACATGATCCTTGATGACCCTTTCCCTTCTTTTCCCCATTATTCCCCTTTCCTCTCCCCTGTGGTTACTGTCAGTTTGTTCTTTATTTCAGTGACTCTGGTTACATTTTGCTTGCTTGTTTGTTTTGTTGATTAGGTTCCACTTATAGGTGAGATCATATAGATTTGTCTTTCACTGCTTAGTTTACTTCACTTAGCATAATGCTGTCCAGTTCCACCCATGCTGTTGTGAAGGGTAGGAGCTCCTTCTTTCTCTCTGCTGCATAGAATTCCATTGCATAAATGTACCACAGTTTTTTGATCCATTCATTTACTGATGGGCACCTAGGTTGCTTCCAACACTTGGCTATTATAAATAGTGCAGCTATGAACATTGGGGTGCACAGGTTCTTTTGAATTAGTGTTTCAGGGTTCTTAGGGTATAATCCTAGCAGTGGAATTATTACCATTTTAATATTACAATATTTCTGTACAGTACTACCCTCTCGTCCATGGGGCTTTCCGAGACCCCCAATAAATGCCTGAAACCAACGATAATGCCAAACATATATATTATGTTTTTCCCTATGCGTACATATTGAATGATAAAGTTCAATTTATAAATTATTCCTGGTCAGAGATTAACAACAATGACTAATTATATAATAGAACAGTTATTACAGTATACTGTAATAGCAGTAATGTGAATGTGGTCTCTCTCTGTCTCTTAAAATACCCGGTTGTACTGTGCTCACCCTTTCACTTAAAGGAAGCACTTCGTGATTTCTCCTTCACATATCCCAGTTGCCAGCATCAGTGCTTGCATTTTGGGGCCATTATTAAGTCGAACAAGGATTACTTGAACACCAGCACTAAGATACTGTGACAGTCAATCTGCCAAATGGCTCCTGAGTGACCAACAGGTGGTGGCATGCACAGCATGGTGACATCGGAGGATGATTCACATTCTAGGTGGGATGGCAGGGGATTTCATCATGCTCTTCAGAAAGGCACGCAGTTTAAAACTTAGAATTGTTCATTTCGGGACTGCTCCCACTGCGGGTAACTGAAACTGCAGAAAGTGAAACCGTGGTTAAGAGGATACTACGTTTTGACAGCGGCAGGAAGTGGCCTGCTGCCGGGGGATGCACTGGAGGACAGAGCACAGCGCACCGCAGCCAACTTCCCCTGGTGCCGCGGTGCACTGCCCAGGCGGGCCCAGAGCAGCAGAATGCCCCCCGCCAGCTTCTCAACGTGTGTGACATACAGAAAGCTTGGAGACAGTTCTCACACCATCACAGAATTCATGAAAGGTTGCAAAATAATCTGCACAAAGAGCAAAGACTGTAAATCCTTGATCTACATGGTGGCAAAAAAGAAATGCTCTCAAAGAATCCAAATATGTACAATTTTTATACTGAAGGTGAAGATTGGTTGTACCAAACTACAGGTCATTGTTATAAGCCTGACATAAGGGTTTTAGATTATACAGAAATGGCAATTCCTTCATTATGCAATCCATCTGCTGTTAGATTTAAATTCCAAAGAACTGTACTAAGGCTATAAAAAGGATTATATTTGGTCTTACTGGAATAATACAGTTTATTCCTGCATGGTGGATTTTTTCTTTTTTCTTTTTTTAAATTACATTTTGATTGTGCTATTACAGTTGTCCCAGTTTATTCCCCTTTTCTCCCCTCCATCCAGCCCCCTCCCCGACTGCCTCAGGCAAGCTCCACACCATCCTTCATACCCATGGGTCATGTGTATAAGTTCTTTGGCTACTCCATTTCCTATACTTTTCTTTATATCCCCATGGCTATTCTGTAACTACCTGTTTGTACTTCTTAATCCCCTCACCTCTTCACCCATTCTCCCACACCCCACTCCCATCTGGCAAACATCAAAACATTCTCCATATCCATGATGCTATCTCTGTTCTTGTTTGCTTAGTTTTTTAGATGCAATTGTTGATATATGTTTTTATTACCATTTTGTTGTTTGTACTTTTGATTTTCTTTTTCTTAAACAAGTCACTTTAACATTTCACACAGTAATAGGTTTGGTGATGATGAACTCCTTTAGGTTTTTCTTGTCTCATAAGCTCTTTATCTGCCCTTCAATTCTAAATGATAGCTTTCCTGTGTAAAGTAATCTTGGCTGTAAGTCCCTGCTTTTCATGACTTTGAATATTTCTTGCCAATATTTTCTAACCTGCAAAGTTTCTTTTAAGATATCAGCTGGTAACTTTATGGAAACTCCCCTGTAGGTAATTAGCTTCTTTTCTCTTGCTGCTTTTAAGATTCTCTCTTTATCTTTAACCTTTGCATCTGAATTACAATGTGTCTTGGAGTGGGCCTCTGTGCATCCATTTTGTTTGGGACTGTGTGCTTCCTGGACTTGCATGTCTATTTCCTTCACCAAATTAGGGAAGTTTTCTTTCGTTGTTTTTTCAGAAATATTTCCAATTTCTTACTCTTTCTCTTCTGGCACCCCTATGCTATGAATGTTGCAGCACTTGAAGTTGTCCCAGAGGCTGCTTACACTCTCCTTGTTTTTTTGGATTCTTTTTACTTCTTGTTGTTCTGATTGATTCTTTTTTGCTTCCTTATGTTCCAAATCATTGATCTGATTCTTGGCTTCATCCCCTCTACTGTTGTTTCCCTGTACATTGCTTTTTATTTTAATTTGCATGTCATTCATTTCTAACTGGATCTTTTTTATGCTGGTGAGGTCCTCACTAAGTTCCTTGAGCACCCTTTAACCAGTGTTTTCAACTCTGTATCTGATAGATTGTTTATCTCCCTTTTGTTTAGCTCTTTTTCAGGAGTTTTGATCTGTTCTTTCATTTGGGCCATGTTTCTTTGTCTCTTCATTTTGGCAGCCTCCTTGTGTTTGTTTCTATGTATTAGGTAGAGCTGCTATGGCTCCCTATCTTGGTGAGATGATCTAATATAGCAGATATCCTATAGGGTCCAGTGGCACAGCCTCCCCTATCACCCAAGCTGAGTACTTGAGCTGTGTCCTTCGTGTGGGCTGAATATACCCTCCTCTTGTAGTTGATCCTTGATTGCTCTTGGCAGGTCAATGAGAGGGATTTATCCAGGCCAGTCAAGTGCAAGGACTGGCTGTGACCTCTGACCACCAACCTCTGCCCTCCATTGAGTATCAGCTGCGCAGGGGCAGGGTGATGGTGCTCCAATGTGGTCTGTAGCTGTCCAGTGGATGCATAGGGTCTGGGGTTTCCATGGGTGGTGTGAGCCAAGGTCAGCCCACACCTGAATTTTGCCTGGGGCCACCCTGCCTGGACTATAAAGCAATCTGAGATGGCCGCTACTGTGCTGGGCTTTGAGATTCCCAGGCAAAGCCAAGCTGTGAATATAGGCTGGCTGCTGCTAGTGCCATACCTAGGGCCACTTAGCAAGTAGTACAGGGGCCTGGGGGCTCAGTGAGGCTGGCTCTCGCTTATTTTAGAGGATTTAGGAAGTCGTGAAGTATGAGTCAAGACCAGCCATTTATATGGAAAAGTCTGTTAACAGTTTGGTTGGACCTGTAGTTGAATGGAATGGAGTCCCAGGGGATCCCCTGGGCGGGGTAAATAGTGTTAGCCAGGTAATGGAGTGTCCAATGGCACCCTCCTGTCAGCTCTGTGGCTCTGGCTGGTGGGTGGGGAGGGTTCAGAAAAGGTACCGTGGCCTCTGCTCACCTTTCTGTCTGGGAGAAAACTGTCCCCTAGCTCTCACCTTGATGCCAGACATTTCATTTCCTTACTGTATGCCACTGTTACCTTTCAAGTATGCCGGTGCTGCCACTTGGAGGGAGGGAGTGGGTTCTTTAAGAGGAACTGTTGGGGCTCCAGAAGTTATTTTTCCCTACTCAGTTCCTGCTAGTTTTTGCAGCCAGAAGTTTGGGGACTTATCTTTCTGGCACTGGAACCCTTGGCTGGGGACCTGGTGTGGGGCTGGGACTCCTAGCTCCCATGATATCCCTCCCAAATTTTTATCCACCACGTGTGGATGTGGGACCAGCCCTTCCCGTGTCTCCTCCCCTCCTACCAGTTTGGATGGACGGGGTTTCTTTAATACTATAGTTGTCAGCTCAGTTTCTGATGGTTCGGAGTGATGGTTGTTCTACAATTTAGTTGTAATTTTGATGTGGTTGTGCGAGGAGGTGAGCCATATTTATGTGTGCTCTGCCATCTTGACCAGAAGTGCGTGATGGCATTTTTAAGGTTCCTCTCAGTCTTACATTTTGCTGTTCTTTTGTTTTGATATGCAGCTCCAGCATGGCAGAAGAGGATCCCTATTTGACAGGGCATGAACAAGTAGGTATTATAATACCATCTCACTTATAATTTTTGTAAGTATATTCATATTTTAAAATATTCAGAGGTAACAATAGTAACTACCAGGCAAACAAAATTGGTAAAAATTTCTTTTATACTGTTTTTTCAGTTTCACTGTCCCTGCATGTAAGGTCAGAGAAAACATGTCTTATAAAATGAGTAATTTAAACCCTGCTATCACACATTGCTGCATAAAAAATACATGTGCTACAGGTCAAATGATAACTACTGTATTAGTGTCCTACAGCTGCTGTAACAAATGACCACAAACTGGGTGGCCTAAAACAACAGAAATATATTTTCTCACAGTTCTGTTTAAGCTGATGACAGGGTTGGTTACTTTTCGGAAGCTCTGAAGGAGAATCTGCCCCGTGCCATTCCCCTAGCTTCTGGTGGTTTCCAGCAATCTTGGCATTCCTTTGCTTGTAACTGTATCACTCCAGCATGTGGTCCAAAAGACCTTTTGGACTTAGAATTTGAAGGTCTCTATGTACATGCCGGCTGCTACTCATGAGTTCTTAAACCTGGAGGAATCACTCAGCACCCTCCGATCCTCACTTTTCCCCTTTGCAGAAAAGGGGCGCTAACCCCACACTAACAGGTGCTGCAAAGACAGTGGGCAATGAATGTGCTTTGGGAGCGTAAAACTGTTTGCTATATTAGTGGTTATGAAGAGATGCCAGTGTCCTTTTTTTCTTTTTCTCTTAGTTTTTTACTTAGAAAAATGTGAAGCCTATAGAAATATTAAATAGTCCAACAAATTTTTGTTAGTTATTAATATTTTGCTTTTGTCTATATATTTTATATTTATATATACAGTAATTTATACTCATATATGTTAGGCGAGCCGTTTGAAAGCAATTTTCAGACTCTAGGGTAATTACAATGGCAATATTAAAAATTTAATATAATAATATAAGAAGTTTATAAACTGCTGAGTTTTATGTGTTCATCAGCTATTTATTAAGGCATTATTATGTAGCAGAACATAGGCTAAGGAGGGGCTTATGAAAATGAGTGATACATAAACCCTCATTTCAAAAGCTGTTATTCTAATAGTTACAGTGACATAAATAGCTTCCTATGGTGACAAATACTGTGATAGGATTCGGCACAGAATGGCACAGACATGTTTGAGGGCACTGCTCCCTGCTGCATGGAGGGGAGAGCAGAGTTGTGGCAGGCTCTCCAAATGAAGCCCTTGTAGCTGAGATTCGGGAGGGAGGTGTAGTTAAACTAGGAGAAGGAACACACAGCTCCAGGGCACACCCTGGGCCAAGATTCCTCATCACCTTTTCACACTTAATCTTCAGAGGCAACCACCTAAAAAATGAATTCCCCAAATTTGCACATGCACCCAATCAATCAGAAAAATAAAACCAAAAGTGAAATACTTTTAAGGGGCCTCGTTATTGCCTTTTAAAACAAAATAGACTTACTTAGCACACTCTTGATGATGGTGTGATTGATTTGGAAACAATGAGTACGCATCGCTTTTGACATTGAGGTGCTCCTTTTGAACTTTGTTGTAAAAATGGTGATAGAGGACAAACCTAGAAGTATTTTCATTGATTATAGCATGAAAAGCATTTGGCCACTCATATTATGAAAAACCTATGTTTTACCTTTCATTTTTAATATACCATCTCTAACAATTAAAGGCAAAATCTAACCAGCATCAGAGTTGATTATTCTTGGTTTTAGACCATGCTTTCCTGTTTATATACAGGAAATCTTATCAACAAGAGATAGTCCTTTATGCCACAAAAGAGTATAATCTGCTAAAAACATTCATTTCAAAAGTTTTTCTCATGTGGGCATTTTTGTGATCAGTAACGGGTGGGGCGTGTTCTCATATTTCCTTTTTTTTTTAGGGGAAAAGTCCTTGAAATTTGGGTGTTTTCCCCTTGTCTCAGGCTTATGGTATATATTTCCAGGCAAGTAAACTTGTCTTCAGTGAGCTGGCCTCAGTGTTAGAACATATTCTGGAATTTGCTCTCCACCCTTAACCTGACACACAAAGCCAGCTGCACTCTTCCTTGTCTGAAGTGGAGTGCAGTGTGTGTCCCTCTCCTAAGCTGGGTGTTTTTGCCCTCTAATCATTTTAATCACCTACAGGACCATAGGAAAGATTTTTTTCTGCTTGGTCATGTTTTCTGCTCTGAGAATACTCTGTAAGGTGGGGCCCGTTTTTACAATAACATGTTTTTTCAATCCTATGTTTCCTTTTCAGCAAACAAAAGCATAGATGAACTTCACTCTTGAGCAGTGAAGTAAAGCACATTTATTGTTCTTACATTTGCAAATCTGAATTGAAAACCTCACAATGGAATGTGAAGTGGTCTTTATTCAAACACAGTTTATTACTCTTTATTTAACTAAGCATCTAGGTTCAACAACCTAGTAATAAGGGGAAAAATAAATTGTAACACTGGTTATTTCTTCAAACACCACATCCAGAGCACTTACCAACTAGCATATCATAAAAAGTGAAATATGGTTGGTTTCTATGTTGGCCACAAACATTTCCAGCAGAAATATGAATTTAAAGTCTCTGCTAACCTAAATGGAGAGAAAACTTTTTTGTTTGGATAAGTCATTATTAGTAACATATGAAGATAGAATATAATTCCATCAAAATACATTTCATGCCCAGAAGAAAATGTTTCTCCTGATGCTGTAACAAATTACCTCAAATTTAGTAGCTTATAACAATACAAAGTTATTCTATTATAATCTGGAGGTCAGAAATCTAAAATCAGGGTGTTGGGAGGGCTGCTTTCCTTCTGGAAGCTTCCATTCCCTGGCCTTTCTGAGTTTCTAGAGGCTGCCAGCATTCCTTGGCTTGTGCCTGTGACCCCTTCCATCCCTGCCTCTTGCTCCTCTTGCCACACCTCCTATTATTCACTTTGGTAACCTGCATCCCTCTTCTCAAGCCTATCTGGATAATCCAGGAGAATCTCTCAATCTCTGGATTCTTACTTTGATGTCTGCAGAGTCGCTTTTGCTTTGTGAGACAGTACTCACACAGCCTGGGGATTAGACTGTGGGTGGCTTTGATGGAAGCATTCTTCAGCCTACCACAGGCACTAAATTCCAGGTAATTTTGCCTTGTGCTAGGTAAGTGAAAGTTTAAAAGAAGTGAGGGAACTCGGTGCTCAGTGTCCTGCTCCTTGGACTGTAAGTCCTATCTTTTGTTTTTCTGTATATTGCTCCGGGCCGATGTCTAGTTCTTTCAGGCACTGAAATTCAATGTCTAGAGTAAGGGTTTATTTATTACCATCATGAAAGAAACGTAGATTTCTAGGGTTGTATTCTTATGCTGATGTTTCTGAGAGAGTGTGAGCTTTGTCATTCACTCAACAAATATTTACTAAGTGTCCACTGTGCGATGAACAGGGACTGGGCCCCGAGGGTAAGCAAGTGCAGCAGGCTGCCTCTGTGCGCTCTGTAGCCGGGTATTCCTTCTCAGATGCCTCTGCCGCACAAGCACAGCCCAGCCCTGTTCAAAGTCCCGTACCCAAGAGCATTTTGCTAGGGCGAAGGCATTCTTAAAATCCGCATTTGAAATATTTTCAGATTTTTGTTATTCGGCTTCATTTTTTTTCCCTGTAAATAAGTTTTAGGTGTACTAACTTCAAATGTTTAATACAGTGTTAAAAAAACTAATGATTGAAAATTTTAATTTTCTTTGTTACAGATGTTTCATTTGGATTCTTTAAATCATACAATATTTAATCCAGAAATATATCAACAAGAGATGCCACTGCCAACGGGTAAGAAGACTCCTCACTCCCACTCACTATCCCTTTGTTGTGCTGTTACTTTCCGGATTTGCTAGATTCTGGATTTGCTAGTAGTCTCTTCTAGAAAGTTAGTGATGTAGCTATAAAGGAAATGGTGATTATGTTCTAAGACACAATCTGTTAATATATTTTCTTGAAACATACTTGCACCCAATCGTTTCATCCCCATTACAGCTAGGTAAATCGTGGCTAATTTACCTAGCAATGGTTGCTAATACCTGCTAGGACAGCTTAGAAAGAACTTCTTCACTCAATACAAGGATTCCCCTTTTAACCAGTCTTACTGTCTCTGGGTTATTTTTAACTCCTCTTTGCTTTGTCCCAGACTCAGGCAGTCTCGACTCCTTAGATCTATTCCAAAAACACTATTTGAGTGCCTGTTGAGTGCCTGTTGTGTTTGCCAGTTATTGGGGAAACAAGTGTACAAAAATCATGAAAATCAGCTCGGTCGTAAAATCATCTTTTTAAAAAGCTTTTAGGTTTACATTCTGACCAGTTGTATAAAATGCATGATAATTACCCTTCCTTCTAACATGGCCATATTAATTATCCCCATCCACAAATTGTTTAATCTCATATGAGTGATTTAAAAAATCAACACATTTAGTCTCTTTTTTTAATTGATTCAGATGAAAGCTTTGTGTGATGGCTCTTCTATTTTAAAATTTTTTTCAAGTTCATGTTTTTTTCCATGACCACTCATCCCCCTTATCCCCTCCTCCATCTCCACCCACTCCCCTCCACGCTGCCATCGCCACACTGTTGTCTGTGTCCATGGGTCCTTTTTCATATGTGCTCCTCACATCACTAACAGGACTTAACAGGCATTCCAAAGCAGTGTGAGTAAATAATGGAAGTTGTATGTAAAGTGGAGTTTTGTAGTCACTGAAGTGGACGTCAGCTCTTTGATTTGTCTTGGACTTGCTTGGCCACATTGGGAGACTTAATCCAATTTGTATCATTCTCATTTAAAACTACTACTGTTTTTCTGGTACTTACTTTTCATTTTTTAGATCAGAATGTTTTTCTACATTTTTATCTCTATTATTTCTAGGAGTTCATGGGAGGAAAATAATCTGCTATACTTTCACCTTCACTATCAAAAGTTGTATTGCTGAGGTTTTTCTCTTTACCCCACAAAACAAATTTCGTAGACTGCTGTATCTGAGATCTTGTGAACTGCTGTCCAATTTGAGCTCTAGGTCAGCTTCCTGTGAAGAACAAGTAAATATCTTGGTATCCTCTGTGTTTCCTGTGAACTTTTAATTTTGGGGCTCAAAATATTTTTCTTAGTATTAATCCTTTTGAAAACATAACTTAGTTCCATTCAGTGCCTCTTAGATGCCAAACAGTAGCCTGAGGCAGATGCTCTCAAAATGTTTTTATTTCATTAAGTTTATGGAGATAGAAATAAGATTGCCAAAAGAACCATCGTAGTAAATATTCTGTGGTCAGAGCTTCCCATTTTAGAAATTAATTTGTCATAATATTAGAAAAACTTTAAAAATTATACCAAAAATATTATTTCTGTTATTACTTCATCATTTTTATTGTTATTTTTCCCTCTCTGTTGCAGTAGCATAGTCAGATTTTTATAATCCAAGATGTGTGAGGTTTTATTCGTGTTTTAAAGGGGTAAAAAGATTATGGAAACCAATATTGTAATTTTCACATTGGACTGTTTTATATATTTCTTGAACTCTAAAACTATAAGTAGTTCTACTGCTTGTTGAAAACTATGGAATATAGTATAGCTGTTAAGTCTGTAACATTATGCTCTATTTTAAATTTCTCTGTATAGTTACTTCATGGGATAGACACATGACCAAAGGAAAATCATCATGAAAACAAATACATGCATATGAAATCTAATTTTCTAGTTGACTTAACTTTTGAGTATGTTCCCTGAAAGAGAAAAGTGACTCCATTTCACTAATAAAATTCCCAAATCTTGAAATTTCACCCTTTTAAAGGAAACTTGATTATTCAGCAAAAAAATAGAAAAACATCAAGTACTAGAGTTAATAGTGAGTGAGATACACCTGTAACTAATATCAAATAATATTGAATATCAACTATAATTAAAAAATAAAATATATTGGGTTGGCCAAAAAGTTCATTGAGTTTTTTTTTAATAAAAGGCACCTTTTTCATTTTCACTGGCAGCTTTATTGACTCGGATATTTTGAGTATGTTGGCTATCTCCCTCGTGGTATAACATTGATTGTTCTCTATTAATGTCTTGATTTGATCCCTATCGACTTCAACTGGTCTACCCAACCATGGAGCATCATCTAGTGAGAAATCTCCAGCCTGAAACTTTGCAAACCACTTTTGAATGTGCTGACATGTTCAGTCAGTCACAGCACCTTCTCCATACACTGCACAAATCTTTTTTTTTTTGCACTTCAGTGGCATTTTTACCTTTCTTGAAATAATAAAGTATAATATATCAAAAATATTGCATATTTTGTTCACCTTCAATATTGAAATGGCTACACAAAAATTCACCAACTTTGATAAGTTTTTTTAAATGCATGTTTATATGACTCTGATATATCACAATGCAATCCAACAAAATTATTTCACATGAAGTTAAAGACAACTAAGCTCTACTAGAACCATCTTATGGGTAAAAAAAACTTTCTGTCCACCCCAGTCATTATTTAATTAGTAATAATAAATGAGAGACTTGACGTTTAATGTAAATGTGCTCAAATTCCCCTGTATTTACCATGGCTTCCAAATACTGCTTTGTTACAGACCTTTGTTCATAATATATTCTAGAGGGAGTTTTCTTATGACTATATTTGTTACATTGACATACAAGCTGTATGTTACTTGTGTGAAAATATTTCTATTTCTAATTGGTCTTACCTGATAAAAAATTAAATTCTAACCAGGTTTTAGAATCTTAAAATTGCAATTTCTTTTCTAAAAGTACTTTAAAATGTCCAGGGATGGATTTTATATAGATACTAGAGATAATTTACCTAAATTATGCTACCTTGGCCGGTCATTTTCCATATTTCCTTTATTTGTATGTTTCACATTAAATTCAGTAATTTTTCAGCTTTCTTCTTTTTAAAATATTTTATTTACTTATTTATTTATTTTTTAGAGAGAGGGGAAGGGAAGGAGAAAGAGAGGGAGAGAAACATCAATGTGTGGTGGCCTCTTGTGTGCCCCCTACTAGGGACCTGGTCTGCAATCCAGGCATGTGCCCTGACTAGGATCCAACCTGTGACCTCTTGGTTAGCAGGCAGGCACTCAGTCCACTGAGCCACACGAGCCAGCATTTTTCAGCTTTCTTGTAAAATTCTTGAATTTGTTTCCTACAATTCTCTAGCCTTAGTCTGATTCATCATAAAACTGAGAGGATAAAAATAATTTCTCTCTTAAATTAGTAGTTTATTTTTTATTTCAACCTGAAGGTATTTAATTCTTCATAAATTCACTTATCTAAAATAGATCTTAAACTTCTGGCTAAGAGACAATGAAGATTGAATGGACACAAGCATTCTGTTAGTTTTTTTTTTAGTACCAAACTTTTAAATTTACATGTAAACAGGTGAGAAACGCCATGTCTTTATTGCAGAGCTATGGGTTATTACACTGTTGACATAAGACCCCCCTGGGGAGCTTAGGGACTTTCTCATTTTGAAGAAATTTATATTTATACCATCAGAGGTTCTGATTTTCCTTTGAGTTTCCAAAGTCAGATATAATCAGTATTTGGATTAAGCTTCTAGTTTTCTTTACGTTTTTATAATGATTAATTGGCATACACCTATTTTCAATTAAATTATTTTCAGAATTTTACAAAATGCTCGTGCTTTTTGGGAATAGAGTTTATGTCAGAGCACAATATTCAGAAGTTGTATACAAGCATCAAAAGCTATGGATTAATTAGAAAAGTCTACCATATCTAATAGACCAAGTTAAATTTGGAAGGTGGGGGAACAAGCTAGCAGTCAGGGAATGAAGGCAGTATTTATGGATTCAAGGAAGGGAAAGGAACCAGAAATGTAGTGTAAGGAAAAGCAGACGGCCTGAGACCATTATCTGTATTTTACACTTGTAGGTAGGTGCCAGCTCAGTCTTGAAATTTCAAAAGAAGCACATTCCCTATGAGGAAAAGAAGTCAGTATCAAATGATGTGAGGCAAAATGAAATGTCATAGAGTCCAGGAAGTTGTTGCTGCTTTTGACTGGTATTCATCCCATTTTTAAGATGCTGTGTTAGTACAGGATTGCGAAGGCTATTAACATGTTCTTAACCAAACATCAGGGCTACTGTTGCGATGTGATGTACCGTCACCACTCAAGGAAGGTTTATTTATTACGGTTTTCTAAAGGTGTAAAGCTGTTAAAATAAGGATACATTTGATATGCAAATGAGGAGCATAAATTGTATCCTTGTGGAATTTTAGCTAAAACATTTTATTTGAAACCTCTATTTAAAAATATCATTTCAGTTTTTTACTTAATATTTCATACCAAATTTGAGAAGCCTCACATTCTTTTTATTTGTTGTTTTTGTTTTTAGCAGATGGCCCATACCTTCAAATATTAGAGCAGCCTAAACAGGTAAGAAGATTAAAGGGGTGGGCATGTTCTCTTTAAATGTTAGACCCATAAGTCTAATATTAATATCTTAAGCACCAAAAAATAGTAACTGAATTTTGTGAAGAAAGTAGCTTATCTCGAAGGTCAACATCACACCCACAGATGTAGCAACTTAATTCGCCCATTTTACATTTCTCTTAGTCATTTTTCAGACTGTCTTGATCCAATATGTAGTTCTGTAAACTTCAGTTAATTATAGATCTTCAGTGTCTCCCTCTCTCTACCACCTTTGCTTCGCAGCCACTCCTAAAGAAGACAGGTTCTTTCCGTCATACTGAAATGCACATACATGCAGCTCACCTACACGGAGTTAACATCCATCAACCATGCCCATGCATGTGAAGTACTTACTAGCCTTCCTGTTACCTTTAGTAGCTCCAGCCTTTTCTGTTTTCTCTTTGGAACATGTACCCTAAGATACTAAAACTGCCCGTGGGAGATGGTATCAGAATGGACAATTGAGTTCCCTCCTGTCTGGTATTAACCTCAGATTCAGCCTCTTTGGAGTCAGGAGAGGAGCATTTATTTTCTCAGACTCTTCCTCTTACCACTGGATTCTGTAGAGGATCCCTGGGAATTGA
>PVKM010025353.1:0-20082 GCA_004027735.1 Carollia perspicillata | reverse complement strand
TATTAAGAGCTGCAATGCTTTACTCAAGACATTCCCCGCCCCCCTTACTGCTGGTCACGGTGATTAGTCAAAGGGATTGGGCATCATCCAAGCTCACACGATGGGTCAAAGTGGTGTTGCATGTGAAGAGCTTTTACTTCTCTGGTTGTGAAGTTGTGGGGATCTGGCCCAAGTCAGACTTTCTAGTTGACCTTTCCACTGGGATGAGCCAGTATCAAATAGCAGAGAAGAAATGATGAAAGCTGAAAAGGCAGAGAGACTTGATGGAATATAAATATCTCTGTTTTCAGTCTGCCACAGAGTAAGCTCTAATGCTACCCTTCTTGGGTTGGTTATTTAACCAAGACATTCTCCATTTCAACTAACCAAATCTTGACTGATACGGAATAATATACATTTTTTGAAAAAATGAGAAATACTGATAAATATATTTTCTAAAAATATGCTTTAGTTGATATAATGATACGTATAATTTCCCTATTTATGAGTGGTGTTAACATTTACTTATTGTTGCATCTAAGATCAAATTCAGGTAGGTAACATATGTGTTGTAAAAAAAGTTCAAACAAGAACTCTCCAAATTAAAAAGTGATATTCCTTTTATTTTTTTTCATTTCTGAGGAAAGGCATGAGTATCCATTTGTGTGTAACCTTCAAAAAATTTAGCATGTATGTCCATATATTTATATATTTTAGATATACATAGAACTATGTTATGTTTTATTTATGTATTTTTCATACCGATTCCTTTCCCCAAAAGTAGGTATTCTGGATCACATTTTATCAAGTAGTATATTTTTAGCTACAAGTAGTAAAATATGTCACTTAAAGTGTCTTTGAAATTGAGGAAAAATTACTAGTTTACACAACGAAAGTCTGGAAGTGACAACCTCCCGTAGTCTGGAGGTTAAGTCAGGGGCACGATGAGGCCTATAACTCAATGCTTCCTCCAGCATGTTTCAATGTCCCTGTCAGGGTTACAGGATGGTTAAAGCAGTCACAAACAGTCACAAACAGTCACCAAGAGTCACAAGCAGATAGTGTATTGCTCATAAAGGAAGAGAAATGCATTTCTTCTCATGTGTTTTTTTGTACTAGTAAGCACAGACTTTTTCAGAGGCAGACTTGCCTTCCTAATCATTACCAAGAAGAACGTTTATAACTGAATTTTATTAATCATGTCCCACCTCCTCCTCCCCTGGACTTAGGAAGGGAACATCTTACCAGAAAGTCCCAAAGGTAAAACCCTAAGATAATTCTGTCAGCAAGGGAGACTAAAGAGTGTGGAAGTTCAGTATTTAATAGCTGGGGGAGGCATAACTGGAAACGTCTATACGGAAGATAATATATGTATGATACACAACCCTGAAACTTTTTAAACGGAACCATATATAATGTTCATATAAAGTTATTTCATTGTTTCAAATAGAAATATAATATTTTTTTATTTATGCACTTTTAAATTGAGGTTAACTTCTCAAAAAATAAAATTAAATATTTTACAGTGAACAATTCAGTGACAATTAGTATATTCACAAAGTTGTGTCACCATCACCTGTATCTAGTTCCAAAATATTTTATATACTTTAATAATGACCTATTTTCCCAAATATCTCGTTTAATAATTTTATAAATAGCAAAATGTTACCCACTCAATTAAGTAGGTAAATGGCGCCCCCTTTCTTCCTTAGAAAGAATCACATATTTGTAAATAAAGCAAGCTCAATGAAACACCTTGCCTCTCAGAAATTTAACTATTTTGTTCAGGAAATTATTCTGGCATATTCTTGTCATTGCACAATAACTTATACTCTAATTCTTTTCAAATTTTACAAATCTGTATTCTTCTATTTGAATATATTGCATATCATTCTAGTTGGGAGTTGTTAGGATTTAGATGGTAAACACTAAAGGAATTACTCACATATTAAAGTTGATAGCCATGAGGACTTTTACACTTCTATTTCAGTTAGCTAAACACAGTTTGGTAGGTGGGTGGTGGACCAGGTAGGAAAAATATGCTGCATATCATATTTTTAAAAGGAAACCAGATTTAATTCATCTGGTTATTTAGGTTGACTACGATTTTAGAATTTGATCATTATCATTTAATCTCATATCGGGATGTTTTCAAATCTGTGTGTGTGCCAGGCAAGGATTGTCTTCTTTGAACTTTATGTATGTCAAAGGAACTTTGTAGTTAAATATAGACTTGGGATTTCATGGCTAAAGTATGTCTACTAGGAAAAAAAAATAAGTTTTCAGAGACAAATCATTTTCCTTTTAGAGCTTGGGAAATTCATGACTTACATGAACTTTTTTTATTCCTGCTTATTCTATTACAGTTGTCCCAATTTGTCCCCTTTTGCCTTCCTTCATCCTACCCACCCCCACTCCCCCAGTCCATCCTCCACCTTTGTCCATGTCCATGGGTCATTCATATGTGTTCTTGGACTACTCCCTTTCTCTTCTTTCAACCATTGCGCCCTCCCCCCTTTTCTCTGGCAGTTGTCAATCTGTTCCCTGTTTCCATGTCTGTGGTTTTGTTTCACTCATTAGTTTATCTTGTTCATTATTTTCGTCTTATAAGTGAGAACATATGGTGTTTGTCTTTCATTGACTGTTTTATTTCACTTAGCATAATATCACTTAGTTCAGTCTGGAGAGGGTAAAAATGCAAAAAAAAAAAAAGCAAAAAATGATAGCTTTTTTCTAGCTATCACAAAGGGTAGGAATTCCTTCTTCATTCTTTGTTCTGCATAGTATTCCACTGTGTAAATGTACTACAGTTTTTTAATCCATTCCTCTACCAATGTGCTGTTAAGCAGTTTCCAACTCTTGGCTATTGTAAATAGTCCTGCTACGAATGTAGGGGTGCATAAATTCTTCTGAATTGGTGTTTTAGGATTGGTGTTTGGGTACATTTCCAGCAGCAGAATTGCGGGTCAAAAGGGAGTTCCGTTTGTAATTTTTTGAGGAAATTCCATACTGTTCTCCACAGAAGCTACACCTGTCTGCATTACCATCAAGTGTACTAGGGTTCCCTTTCCTCCACAATCTCACCCGCACTTGTTTTTTGGTCATTTACTAATGATGGCCATTTTGGCAGGTGTGAGGTGATAGGTAATTATGGTTTTAATTTGCATCTCTCTGGTGGCTAGCGATGTTGAACATTTTTTTTCATGTGTCTATGGGCTCTCTGTATGTCCTCCTTGGAGAAATACCTATATAAGTCCTTTGCCCATTTTTTAATTGCTTTTCTTGGTGTTGAGTCATATGAGTTCTTTATATATTTTAGACATTAAACCTTTGTTCAATGTATCATTGGTGAATGCATTCTCCTGTAATCTGTTCCCTTTTCATTTTGATGATGGTTTCTTTTGCTGTACAGAAGTTTTTAATGTGATGTAGTCCCATTTGTTTATTTTTTCCTTTATTTCCCTTGCTCTAGGAGATATGTTGGCAAAAATATTGCTATGTCAGATACCTGAAATTTTCCTGCTTATGTTTTCTGCTAGTACTTTTATGGTAACATGACTTATATTTAAATCTTATATTCATTTTGAGTTTATTCTGATGTATGGTGTAAGTTGGTGGTCTAGTTTCATTTTTTTGTATGTATCAGTCCAGTTCTCCCAACAGTACTTATTGAAGAGGCTGTTTTTACTTCACTGTATGCTTGTGCCTTCTTTATTGAATATTAATTGATCATGGAGACATGGGCTTATTTCTGGGTTCTCTATTTTGTTCCATTGACCTATATGTCTGTTCTTATGTGAGTACTGGGCTGTTTTCATTATGGTGGCCTTGTAGTATATTTTGATACCAGGTATTGTGACTCTCCAACTTTGTTCTTTCTCAAGATTGCTGAGGCTATTTGGGGTCATTTATGGTTTCATATAAATTTTTGAAGTATTTGTTGTAGATTTGTGATATGTCATTGGTATTTTAATAGGAACTTCTGTCTTTTTCCCTCTCCGTTGTTTTTTTCTCCCATTTTATAACACATTAACTGCATACATTGAAATCACATTACAGAACTTGAGAAATTAATTGTCTCAATATTTTTGAAACTTGCTGTTTAATGTGTAGGAAAGTTCATTATGGGAAAGATGAAAATGCAATTATCGAGAGTAAGTATTACGATTATCTTTAATAAAGCAATTTCAACTTTGGGGATGTTTTCTTATAATACTCTGTCACTAACAGATGCTAATCTTTCAATACCATTGTGGTTTACTGTGGAATATAGTAAATGACTCAACTTATTTGAGAGTTGAGGAAACCTCATGTGTGAAAGTAATTTGAATTCTAATTAATTGGGAAAGATTTAAAATAAGTTGAAAAAATCAGTGAGACTGTATTTCCATGTGCTGTTATAAAGAAACATTGAACCCCATTATGACCACACCTTTGAGTCAGCTTGACAAATATGTCCTAGGATGGGATGCAATCTAAGGTAATTGATGTTAAGCACATATGGATCCTATTTCTTGCTCTGATATTTACAAGATTTGTAAACTTGACACATACACTATTCTGATTCTCTAAGTCTCCATTTTGTCTCCTGATGAAGAGGTTTGCTACTACTACCCCCTTTCTTCTAAACAGTATTAAATAAAATATTTATAAATAGGAGATAATAAATTGCTTAGAGCAGTACCAGGATAAGATTAGGTACTTATAAAATTCAAGCTGTTTTATTATTTTTATATATACAGCATTCTGGTAGTAAGAATCATTTAGATGCTATTGCTATGTATATGTATCATGCTACCTTTGAAAGTAAAAGATATTTTGGAAGAATAATTTGGACCTATTATTCTCAATGTGTTTTTCACTCTGATTACTCGAGTGATCGATAATGCTTTGCTATGGCAGCGATTTCTAAAGTCTCCAGGATACTTGCGTGTGGGCATGAAAAATCCCCAAATGACTCTCACACCCCTACTCCCTTTCTCCATCTTCTCCTCTATCTCCAATTAATCACTACCTCCCTGCAGGTAAATAAAAGCATTTTAACTTTACCCTCATTTGATCCCATGTAAACTTTACTTCAAAATTCAAGTTTTAAGCCCTGGCTGGTGTGGCTCAGTGGATTGAGCATGGGCCTGTTAAGCAAAGGGTTGCTGGTTCAATTCCCAGTCAGGGCACATGCCTGGGTTGCGGGCCAGGTCCCAGTAGGGGACACATGAGATGCAACCACACATTGATGTTTCTCTCCCACTCTTTCTCCTTCCCTTCCCCTCTCTCTGAAAACAAATAAATAAAATATATTTTAAAAATTCAAGTTTTAAAAGGTAAAGAAAATATTTCAAATTCAATTAGTCTCTGAAATGGGAATTTTACTAAATCTTAGTGATTCATTATCATCCTCAAAATAATATTTTTATTTAGGCTGACATTTATAAAATACATTCACATTGACTGATAATCTTAATTTCTTATGGCAAGAATTCATTTGTTTTTCAGTTACCCTTTTTGAGGAGCATGCAGTATATGCTTCCTAATTATTTGTAAAAGAAATTTACACGTTTGCTGTGATGATTTTTCTCATTGTCTGATAGCTGATTTTCTTTTCTTGTTGTCATTACATGAATGTTTATTTGTTTGTGTTTCTATAATTCATAATATGTATACATGAATGACTAGTCAGTGATCTCACAAAGAAAGGGTTTCAATAATTCCTCCCTTGTTTACAGTCATTTTCTCTTTATTTTTAGTGTTTTGATTTTTTGTTTGTTGTAGTGTTTTGTTTTTATGTAGCAAACATAAAGGAGTCAAGAATTAAATTTATAAAAAAGATCGAGACTGAGGTTTTCATGAAGGAATTCTTGCTGTTTTTGTCTATTTTTCTTCCTTCCTTTCTTCATCCCTGCTGCAAGCCATTGAAGCCACTGTGTCAGGAGGGTGTGGCCCGACTAGGAGAGCTAATATTCAAGGTAACATTCAAGGGAGTTTTCCTTTGCTATTTTTGACCTGCAGTAAGACAATTGTATGGAGGGTCATTTCCTGAAAATTTGTCAGGATGCTCAAATTCGGCACCATGTATGATTGCCAAGTGTTGGCCAATTTGACCTAAAAGTCACAGAGAAGAAGAAGCAAATTGTTGTTCAAATGACCCTGGAGATTTTGAAGACAGCTAAGGACTCTGAGAATTAACACTCCTGCAGTGTTTGAAAATCTAACAGCCTTTTCACTTCATATCTTCACAATTTTTAACATTCTGACTGCTCATATATGAAATAAAATAAACAAAATACAGCTTTCAGTATAGGGAAATAAAGAAAACAACTTTTTATAGGGTGATACTGTAAATAAAATAGTCAATGGTATGTTATTACTCACTGTTGTATTTAGTTTATTAAGAGATTTTTTTCATATTTAGGCATCAACAAAAACTTATAGGGTAACTACATTATTGGGAGCATTTTAAACAACACTGTTTAAAAACACTTTGTGCTTTTAATCTCCATTTTCTTCTTTCCTATTATTTATATGTTGCTAAGAAATCTTTCAAGACAGTTTGAAAATTGTTCTAGGTACAACAGAATAGTACAATTAAACTTAAAGGTTTATTTGGATTATTTTTGTAAAATAGTATCTGTTTCTATACTCTAAACACCTTAGTTCAAATTATACAATAAGGCTGACACAGGTTTCTTTTTAAAAAGTCCATTGCAGAGAAGAATGTGACACAGTATCTCAGTGTCTACTTTTGACATTTAGGAATGGTGGAATTGTGATAATTCAGAAGATTAGATCCAAAAAGCACCTCCGACATGTTCTTGTCTAATGATTTATAGATCAGGAAATCATTATAGAAAAGTAAAATAACTTGCTACCTCAAGAAAAAATGCCTTAAGATTAGGTCAAGATAATATTTATTGCAGAGATATTAAATGCCAGGAACTGTATTTATACTGTATTTTTAATCTTAGAGCAATTTTGTGAGCTGGTATTTTTACCTTGCTTTATATTCGAGACAAGGTGCTTTTTTACATATCAGTTAGTTAGCATGTGGTTTAAACTTATTTTTTTGGTATACATAATAAAAATTGATAAATATTATTTTTAGTAGATGAAAGAATAAATGAATAGATTTACCAGAATGATTTCAATGTACTCTCACGTCATTATTCCTCCACACCATTGGAGCTCCAATACATATTTATTTGTTCTAGTTTATCTCATTTGCAAAAGCTTAATTGGCTTATATGACTTTAGTCTATCATTTTCTACTAAGATTAATACAATTATAATGGCAAATGTCTTTGCTGGTCAAGAAATGACCTACAATTATTCGTTATTAAATATATATGTGCAAATTCCAGACCCATCAAATAAATGATGCCTTGGTCTAATTAACTTAGATTTATGATCTATCTAGAAAATGACTATAAGTGGGCAGATATTTAAGTCGTTATGGTCTTCATATCATTCTGAAACGAAAAGAAGTGTGTATTTAATTGTTCACAAATGTGGCTTCTCTGTTCTAAAAATTAGAATATTGAGACATGTCAAATTATTTTGAATGATTTGCAACCTAAAGCACTGGGAAGCAAACACAGTTAAATATATATTTGATTACATAATTTTAAAGTTTAATTAATTACTAAAATGAATTTTCACTAAAAATTTGTATAATATGAACTGTAGGTATATTAAAAATCAAAATATTTTAACAGTTTTAATTATGTTGAGGATGTTTCCAGTTCTACTAGTAATTAAATCTCTGTACCTACAGGACTACTTAATTCTGCTTGTAGATGTTTATGTGGTAATCAAAATTTGCAACAATTACTTTTCATTCATTTACTGAGTAGGCATGGAAACCCTCTAGGTGTTTCTGGTAGTTGGTATTTCTAATAAGAGAAACACTGACAAGAAGCAAAGAGATAGTATAATATACCCACAAAGAGAGTAAATAGCCATCAAATGACAAATTCTTTATGCCATTGAAATATAGATCAGGTTTCTTTGTTCTTTTGCTTTTCTGAGAATAGACTGGGATTTTTCTAACATAATAATTTTTTTGTAAAAATATTATACAGGACACTTTTACAAAAACATCACAAATTCCTTCTTTGCATTCTGCTTATTAAATTTTATAGGATATAATTCAAAGAGAGTAGCTTGTATGGAGCTGATTTTGTAGTAGTGAATTGTGATAAATTTCCAGTGTATATAGCACAAGAAGATGAATATTTATATTGAAGGCAAAATATTCTTGGCTTTAATGCTATCTTTGTTATTTACTAGCTATGTTTTTCTCTCTCACAACATCAATTTTTCAATCTATAAAATGGGAATATAGTTCATATTTATATTACAGAATTATTGTAAGAAACAAAGAGTTAATTAACACTTAGCATTTACTGTGTGTGTGTAGTAGGCACTTTCACATAAATCATCAGTCTTTATTTTAGTCTTCATATGATAATATTCAGTAAGAATTATAATTCATATCATTTTCAAGAAAAAATAATAAGTTTTTCACGTTAACATTGTAAATGTGATAAGGAAGAAAACTCCTCAAAATCAGGGCTACTTATTTTAAAAGTCTGTGCTCCTTACATTATATCAAAATGTTAACATTCCATGAGAAAATATTTAGTGTATAGTTAGTGCTCATCAGTAGTTGACATGTGGATGCGAGAGCTTTTTTTATACCTGATGCAAAATTCACCCTTTTAAAATATTTTGTTCCTCTTTTAGCTTTCATTCAAAAGCAAAACCAGAGAAATACACGGTGCGTGTGTGTAAATACATATTTTTTTTAGTTTATGATCTAAACTAGATTCAAATGAAAGCATTGAACATTTTTCTCTGGGCACAAAATGACTTAACTTCCATTTGATACTCAAGTAGCTCACCGATAGGGGGCATGAGAGCACTGTAACTGTTGGTGCTTGTCTGGTGTAAGAACAGGTTTTATCTGACGTTCTTAAGACACTTAAAATATCATTATGGCTGGCCCTGGTATTTGCAATTGTTACACTAGAACTAGTTACTGAAATTACTGCATTAATAAAATGCTGTAACTCTTACAGTGTTAATGAATCAAGCATTTTGATTAGCAAGGCATGTTCAGGGGAAAAAGTTAAGATCGGTTATTCAAATGAAAGTAATTAAAATGAACACAGAGCTGAAAATGAAAATGTGACACACATAAATGACCCTATTATTGCAAGATAAGAGAATGCTGTTCAGGCAATTTTACTGTAACTGCGCAGACCACTAGTTAATTGTCTGTCCCTTCCTTCTCATCCTTCTCACTAGAAAAACTTTTTTGCTTTGCTATTGTAATAGGAAAAGTTTAAAGGGGAGAATCTGAAAAAGTTTGAGAATGACTCTTAAGGAAAAATCTCCGTTCAAAGACATCTAACAGTATACCACTTGTTTTTTATTCGTGTAATGTCAAATAGAGAATTACCTGTCCTGCAATGTTTCAGCAAATGCTGCTGGCCGGTGCATACAATCCTAGAGACTGAGCAGGGAGGTCGAACTCGGCTGCTCCCTGTCTCCCACAGAGACATTTGGAGTCTTCAGACCCTTTCTGAAAGCTGTAGAGCTCTCTGAATATAACTCATATTGTAAGCTTTTCCTAAAACCTGCCAGGAAAGACTTTGTTTTCTTAAGAATGGAAGGACAAGAGATGTGACATCTCCCTTGTGAGCGGAGCAGGGAGGAACAAGGTGAAGAGCCAAACTTGGGGGTTAAAAGGGAAATGGTGAATTGTAAATTATGCTGTGCACTTGCCTTTGGTTCTCAAAGACTCCTCTCCTCCCTGCAGAAGTCACGTCTTCACTGCTCACACTCCAGATTATCGTCTGTGGCATTATCGTGAGACTGTGTTAATCAAGCTGGGTTAGCTCCACCTCTTTCTGTCCTATTTTCTGAGGGTATCATAACACTGAGTTCCTGCCACGTTGGCTTTTTACAAGAGAGTTGCTGTTGCATATTATATATATTTTGAGTATTACAGCACTCAGTTGTAGGACATGGGTGTGTGGTCTTTAGACCCAGGGATAGAGAGAAATGGACTGCAATTTTTTCCTGGGAATAAGGCATTTATGTGGATGTCTCTGAGATCCTTTTTATCTTCACATGACTTAAAATGGATCATTACTCTAAGGGGAATTAGAGCCCAAAGATAAGATTGGATAGGCTTCAGATGGAGTAAACAGTGGAGCAATTGCCTATCCTTTCTCTACTGTTTCCATTACCAGTCTTTATTTCCCTTATTTCTGCTTCCTTTCCCTGTTCTGCCCTAGAAAGTGTTTTTCTCTCTCTTGCTTTTCTTTCTCATCTCATATATCTGATTCACCTCAACTGACATCTATGTTTCCAGCCATATTAGGACTAGAATGTCAGAACTCAGTTAAAGAACAATTATACTAGTGTTATTAGGCAAATCTTCCTGATTGGTAAGGAACACTCAATATTGTGTTCAGAAAGTCTAAATTTTTGCCTCAATATTCACTTTTTATAAATTTACAAGCTATTTCTCAGCTTTAAATAATTAAAATAAAGTTCACACTGCAACCCTGCCCTCAACAGTAGTGATCTGAGCTTGTTTTGACCATTGTACTAAAGGATTCTTTCTAATCTATTCGCTCTTGTCCTCTTGTGACCAATAGAACTCATTTGGTCAGTAGCCATGGAATTAAGTGATGCTAACTGTCCCATATGGACATTGAACTTGCTTGACTTCATTTAACTTCACACTGACCAGCTGAGCTAACTAGCCAAGAAAATCGGATTAGATACTATACAGAGCTCCTGCATAATTGTATTTACTTCTTTTGGGCTCTTCATTATAGCTACTTTCACCAATTACTAGCTTCTAAAGGGTGTGGATAGAATCTATGTGACTGTTCTTCATTTCATTACTTATGTTAAAATTATAGAATGTAATGTATTACTTAAGTTCAGGCAGCAAAGTCAGGAGCATATATCAGCTAAATTATGGAACCTAATGTTGTTTGTCAGAAGCTGAAGTAGCACATTTCAAACATCCAAAGAAGAAAACTACTGCATTTTTGGACAAAAGGGGTGATGAGAAAACAGTTCTTTGATCCATTTTCTGTGCACCTCCTTTTCAGTCTTTCAACTTCATTTCTGCCTTCAGTTTCTACCTTACTTCATACTGGGACATTTATTTGTGCTTTCCTGTGAACTCTGGATTGCAGATGAAACCTGACTTCCAATCATGCTTAATGACTTGGCACCCCAGCATTATATCTCGAAGCTCAAATTTATTGCTGTTGGAAATCTGACTTTCTGAGTGGCAGGTCCAAATAACAACAGTATATCTGTGATTTCTTGATAATTAATCCAATGTTCTACTCATTGGGCAGCAGGGTGAACAGGGCCTAATTCCTTCTGTGTCTAAATCACCAGGTATGGATAATAATAGTTTTGCTAAATTTAATTCATTTTAATTAATTAACATTTTGACATGTATGCATTTATAAACTCCCATGGTATTTACTAGATTAATTTTGTATGATGAACCATAATGTCAAGAAATATTGTGGCTTAGATATTTAAATAGACTGACTTGTAAAGCACTGCTGGCATCACTTTGCAATATATTATTTAGATGTTGGCTTTTGAGGTTGAGAGGAGCTGATAATTATAGGTTCACTGAGTGCCTACACAACTTTTACATTCTATGTTCCATGGGTTAAGACAATTTAGTAGATAACTTAGTAGGTTAAAATACACACGATATTATAATTGAACAAATCATCCTAGTTTTGAAGTTATAGAAGGGGAAGTTTTCTCTTTTTTTCAGATAGATAGAGATGGCCCTCTTCAACTTTGTTTTACACATGGAAAAACAAAAAGAACAAAGAGAAAACAAGAAGCCTGGAGAGAGAAGGATTGCCAAAGGAACTTAGTGGCAAGGTCAAAGGTAGAACCCATGTCTCCAAGTGTTATGCTTAATTTTTTCCTGCTGAAATGCACATGTTGAAGCCAAAACCCTCAGTGTGATTTTGTTTGTGTTTTGAATGAGGAAATTTAGGTTAAATGAGGTTATAAGGGTGGGCCCTGATCCAATCTGGTGTTTTTATAAGAAGAGGAAGAGACACCAGAGATTTCTCTCCCTTTCTCTCTCTGCACATGTACAGAGAAAATGCACTGTGAGGACACAGTGAGAAAGTGGTCAGCTATAAGCCAGAAAGAGAGCCTTGACCAGAAAGCAACTCTGCTAGCACCTTGATCTTGTATATCTACCCTTCTGATAGTGAGAACATAAATTTTTATTGTTTAGTCCACTTGAAACCAGAGAAGCCAGCATTCATGCTGCCTGTCACTTGCCAGACTTGATAACCAGAGACAGGGATTGAATCTCTATGGGTACTTTATCCGAATGCGGCCACAGAGATTATGGATTTGTACCTTAAGAAACCATATTAAATTCTGCTTTAAACTGGTGGGTTTGTACCCTAAGAGACCATATTAAGTTCCATTTTAAACTGACCCTTTTTATAAGGAGAAGAAAAGTGTCGATAAGGGGTCTGGAATTCATGGGAAAAATTGATCAGATAAAACTTGCAGCATTCTTTCACCCATGTCCTAGGCCCTGGGTGGTGGGCATCTCACTCTGGAGCACAACAGCTCAGCTACCATCTTGATGGCCTGCAGTCCTCCTGAGCACAAAGGTGGAACTGCTTTGCTTATGGTCTCCTAGAGTCAGGGTGGGTCATACCTTCAGTTCCTGAAACGATAGCTTTTTACATACACTGATTTCTATGCTTGTTAGCTATTACCTGAAACCAAAATTTTTCCAGCATTGGAGTCCCCCATCACACTCAGTTGTAGGTATTTGTGATCACAAACAGAGTGGACTCATACACCAAGTTTTTGATCAAAGTCTTTTGTCTCCTGCTACCCTACACTCCAATACTGTGGTTAGCAAAAAACATGCATTTTTTTTGCCATGCACATGTCTTAGCACAGTAAAATTAACTTTAAAATCAAATGGTAGTGATCATGAAAATGTTTGGCAGGTATCCGGTCCCTTTTTTGTCTTAGAACTTGGCATAGGCATTTGCATGTGGCTGGTGCTAAATTGCCTTGAGTCTTCCTTCTTTCCTCTTTTTCTTCATTTCAAAGGCACTCTAAAAAATAATTGTCCCTTTATAACTTTAACTGATGAATCCCGGCATATTACATGCCTGGAAAAGGAGAGTTGTATCACCTTCTCTTCTCCATTTTCCATGCAAAATTCTTATCAAGTTCCTCATCAATAAGACTGGGAGTCTAAGGATAATAGACAATTTAAAAGTGAGGAAAATAGCTCAATAATTTAGCAAAACTCTTTAAGCATAATACAAGTAAAACTTATTTTTCTTTCAGAAAACTACTAATATGCATTCCATATTTTTCTGTGCTTTGTAGATTATGAATATCACTGAAGGCATGAGCATTGTACAAACTTGATTGGTGAAATTTTAGCAATATTTTCTGAATGACTTTTCTCATTTGATGAGTGAAATCCCTGAGGTTTTGATACTTGTGTAAAATCGATACTTTAAGATTTAATTTAGGAATAAAGAGTCAAAAACTATAGTAAGATCAGAAATACTAATTTTACATCCCATTTTCTCCACTGTTTCTGACATTTGGTTTTTGGTTCAAAACAACAGATAGGGCTTGGGCACAAAATTCCTAACTTGAGTTAGAATGTGTTTCCATTTAAACTACATTAGGAAAGTCATAACGTCTGATTAATTTTATCTTATGCTGTCCAGGTATTTGAGTCACAGAGCCTGCATGACCTTTTGAGGTTCCTTTTGGTTGTGAAGAAATAAAATGCTTTTGAGGCAGGCTAGTATGAAGTTAGGCAGATACTTTGACAAGTGGAAAAAAGGGAAACTCAGACAAAATATTCAAACAAAAGCAAATAATTCAAGCAGTTTATAGCCAGCTAATGAATCACAAGGCTTTATCTTCCCTAACCAAGCACATTTGGGAGTAAATGGCTTCCACATTCCAGACTATCCCGGGGCAGCCCGTCCTTTGTCCTGGTCCCTCTTTGATGCCACTCTTAAAAAATAAAACTAAGCAGAAAATACCCATGACCCCTTTATACACACATTTTGTTAAATCAACATATCAAAGGGCATACCTAGAAAGCTAATGAATATACTGTTAAGACCCTCCCCAGAGACCTCTTGTAGGATTCCCACTGGCTAAAGAAAGATAAAAAGCCTCTCTAGAGCATGATTATGCCTTGTCTCTCTGCTCTCTTTTTCTTAAACTGTAAGAGTCCCCACAAGATTTAACCAGGGGAGCAATGGGCAGCGGCAGCTCATCCCTGGTTTACCCCCTGAACCTGTCTCCAAGGCCAGCCTTGGCTCACTTCTTTTACTGTGATTTCCACTTCTCCCTGAGCCAAAGCAGCCTTGCTTAGGCTCACTTCTTTCCTATAATGTTTCTAAAAAATTAAAGGAGCTCAGCCTAGGCTCTCCTGTTGCTTTTTCTACCTTAAATCCTTCCTTTGTTTCACTGTCCTCAGCTTTAATGACCGTACTCTCAAAATCACTGGCCCTCGAGTTATGAAACCTTACCGGCACAAAGACGAGAACACACACGCTACAAACTGGTATGAGGCAGACCTGCTCTGGGCCTGGTTCCAGTGTAACACTTCTACATGACCTCTTTCTTTGATTCCGCTTGAAGTTTCCGCTGGGGCTATCTAAGGGTCCACTATATCCAACAGAGACATCGTCATAGTGAAGGATATTAGAGCTACTGAAGCAAAATACTCCAGGAAATTTAATGGCAAAGCTGTATATAGTACATATTAGTAGGTTAGTGGTGCTTAATTACTGTTTTAATTTCATAAGAACTTTCAACAGAACTATTATTATAAGAGGAAAAACAGGTTATATAACCTTTTATTGGCACAGTGAAGGAGTCCTCACTTCTATCCCTTTTTCTAGCATCTGTGTATGGTATTTGATCCTGCAGAGGGAATGTACCTATAGAATATGGGATATATTCTTTCCTTTTTATTTGACCTGGGACTCCATGGTGTATAGATAGCCAACTTCTGTCAGTTGAGTAAATGGTTAAAGAATATAAAGAAACCACCCTTACCAGGCTTTACGAGCTTCTGCCTCAGGGACCCTCCTTCTACGACATTTTATCTTGTGCAGTAACTCTAATCATACTGGCCTTCTAGTTCCTGAAAGACATCAGACCTATTTCTAATATCAGTCTTTGTACTTTTTCTCTCTCTGAAATGCTTTTCTCTCAGAATTGGATAGGGCTGCCTCTTTTTATTTTAAGCTTTAGCCCAAAGGTACCTCTTCAATAACCTTTCCTTGTCATCTATATCTAAGGAACTCCTCTTCAGCTCAGTTTATCTTCATTTCTCCATTTTATTCAAACCATTTATCTCTACTTGTAACTATCACACTTGTATGTTCCGAGAAATTGCCATGTTATTGTTCCATTTTAAATTACTGGAGTAGAGCATTATATTTATTAGATAGTCGGTCAGGAAGCATCACACTAATTGAACAGTTACATGGCTATACACAGGGAAGATTGCAGGGGGTGTGCTGTATGTTTCATTCTTGGCATCTGTATTTGGATTATGTGCCTTCGCCTTCATTATCCTGTCTGAACTTTACAGTAGAGGACTAGCTTTGCTTCTCTATAGACATCTTCTGATAGGTTTTTCATACTATGTGAGTTTCAGTTATATGACTTAGCTCACCATCATAATTGTTTAAAATAGGCAATAAAATAGAATTGTGCCCTTCGATTCTAAAGGGTTTTCAGTTTGTTCTAAGAGTTCATGCTATTCCTGAAAAAAAGAGAGTACTATATGAGTGCATGGATTGTAATATTTTTAAATGGATACATACCCTTTATTTCTGTAGCTAAAAGATACAGCTGTCCAGTGGATGGTGCTCTCAATTGGAGTTAGTGCTTTAGAGTTTTATGTCCATTTTATTCACTTAGTTTATTCATTAATCAGATGTTTATTGAATACTTACCATGTACCAGATACTTAGCCAGAAGCTGAAAATATTTTGAATAAGAAATACACACAGTTCCTGGTCTCAGAGGTCACAGATAGTGGAAAGAGAGAAAAATAACAAATAAGCAAAAATGAACATATAATTATAAAATGTCTGATTCCATCAGCACCGGAACTGGTTTGAACACCATGAAATGAGGCTCACTTGAAGATGTCAGGAAGAGCTGAGAGACGTATTTTAATTCAAAGTGAGAAGAATGAGAAGAAATAGGTAGAAACATATTCAGTAATATTGTGGCATGAGACAAATACCATTTCTCACTCCAGTCCCTTATGTTTAGTTCATATAAAACTGAACAGCATTTTTGAAGGCAACCACTGAAATCACAATGGTCTTGCCACCACCGATGTTTTCTCCTTATGGCTTTTCTTCTGAATCAAATGCCAAGTGAGAGGAGTGCTCGTTCTCAGGCAGTCTGTCAGAGTAAGTCTCATGCTGGAAGGTGGAATCCATTGTAAATCTGACAACCCGGTAGAATGTTGTTAACTTTAAAGCGCCTTTTAGAGAGCACAAGGGAGTTCTGAATGGTCTAATCACTTTTTCCAGAAGGCACCTGTAATTTTGCTAATTTGCCTCTGAGGAAGTCCATGAAAAGAGGAAGAGAACATACGGCTCTCAGTAGCTGAAGTAGGTGAACTGCTGTTTTGCACTTGTTTTCCCTTTATTCATCGTTTTCCAAGAGGAGCTATAAATTCGTTAGTAAAAGGGATGCTTGAAGTTTTTTATTCTATTTTTTTCCCCTGGGAACCTGTGAAGTTTTGGATCATATATCCCTATGTGCAAAGATTATTTGGAGACTTAGTGATGCTTCAGAATGAAGCATCAATATTTAATATGCTAAAACATTTTAAAGGCTAAAAAGCCTTTATGCGAAAGCCCTTGGTGTTTCAGTAGGATTCTGTGATATGCAGCACCAGTGATAATGCTCAGAGTGCTCCTAAAGTGCAAACTAAAGTTCCAGTTCTGGTGGCCAAGTAAAACAAAGCAAAATAAAACCATCAGCATGGAAGTGTGTGCATGTATGCACACACCACACACATGTGAGCATGGATAAAATAACTTTTATTAAAGCACAGCACTTTGTACAAATAACATTCAATATTCATATCATTGGACTGAGTAAATTTAAATTAACTTCTGGGAGGATATGTTCTGAGAAAGTAATTTAAAGAAAAAAATGTTAAAATGTTACATTCAGCAAGATAGCCACTGTAGCTTCCTCTATAACAATGAAATCTTGGATGCTATCTAAACATCCAATATTTAAAACAGTAAATTTTGTTGTAAAATCTCAATGTAATATTTTCAGAGCCATAAATAAAATTGTACAATATATAAAACAGAATTGGAAAATATTTAAGCTGAAATGATAGTGATAAGAAAAAAGAGGTAAGTATAAGATTTTTCATTTCCTCACAAGTTACCGTTCACTGGATGTCCCATAGAAATCCGCAATGCAGCCCAGGTAGGGCCAGATTTTTACCTCACAATTGTCCTGTCTGTGTTCTTTGTCTTGTTGAACTTTATAAGGATAAACACCAAACTGTGAATCTGGTGTCCCTGGGGTCGTCACTGCTGTTTTCCTCCTTGACAAAATCGACCATATTCACTCTCCATTCCCACAGCCTACACCATGCTTAGTCTGGTCCTCATCATGCTGGGACATGCTGCTCAAAGTAGCCACTGATGTTTTTTACCTCGATGCCCACAGGTTCTCCCTTCCATAGTAAGTATATTCCACTGAAGCACACCAGTGGTAGTGGCAGCACTGTGTTCAGAAGTATCAATGGCCTTCCAGTACAAATGGGAAAAAGTCTCGACTCTTTCTTCTGTGATAAATGGTGACAAATACGAACTTATGCCTACTGAAGAATTTATGATCGAAAGGAGAGTTTGAGACTTTCTATAGTGAGAATAAAAAGTTTACAAATTAGGGTCTGATGTCATATTTTAGTTCTGGAGTGAATTGCCCATGTAGAAAGCTTTGACAGCCTAGTCCATCTAACCCCATTTTTCTAAGAAGAGAATTACAGAATCTTATATTTTGTGAACATACTTGAATAGAGAAAGGCATAAAAGAATAAATAGAAAAGGTTATTAACATTTCAATTTTATGCAAACTAAGGATACATAATGAATTATACATATAAAAGGTTATTAACATGTGCTGTATGGGAAGATTAATTATTTTTTAAATTTATGTATCTGTTTATTGAATCAATGGTTATGGTAACATGTGGTGATTTATTATCATTATTATCACTATTGCATTTATTTCACAAAATATGTTTGATAAGTAAAGCTAAGGGTGCAAGAAAAAATGCAACTCCCCTGGAGACAATTTTATGTTAACGAATTAAGGGTGAGTTGCAAAATAATTCTTACTTATCTTCTAGAATGCCTAGTTCAATTCTCTAGAAGAGGAAAGAATAAAAAGATTTTGGACAGGTGCTCTGTGCAAAATAGAGAACGTACCTTTGGCTGAACTACAGGTTCAAGTATAGCCCTTTTCCTCAAGTACCTAGTAGATAGCTAATGGACCAGGAAGGTTAATAGCTTTAAAAAAAATTGTAATTGTTTGGAATTCATGTTATTCATATTAAAGGAGAGAATAACTTTGAGAAGGTTGTATTTCCTCATCTTTAATGTAAGAGACAAAGTATTGAGAGGTTTTTGCCTGCTCAGCACCAGGTGGAAAAAGATGGATGTAAAAGACCACAAGTTGAGCCAAATAAGACAATCACAATAACCTTCAGGCCTCCTCGAAAGAGACAGGAGGAAAGACTCTTTCGGTTGTGCTTAACCTCCCATAGAGAGAGCTTGAACATGTGCTCCTGGGGAGGCTACAAGCAAGAATTGATTGGGTGCACAGTTATCTTTTGAATCTGCGTATGGATTAAAACATTTAATCAATAGGTATTGAATAAGTAATCCCTATGTAGTCTGCTAAAGGAGAAATATGTTGCTGGCGTATTTTTACAGAAAGGTTAAGTACAGTCTTTCTCAATCACTTTCAAGAACAATTACAATTTTAATTAACACAATCCTGCTTTATTTGGCAAGAATCGTAAGCATTCATTTAGGAAAAATGCTCCATGTACCAGTTATTGCTGGGCCTGTGTTGGCAAGCATCGTGGAGAAAAGAAGCAGAGTCAAACTGCTTTCAGCAAGATGCACCATTCGACTTTTTGCAATTTTTCTACTGTAACTTTGTTTTTTGCTGTAGTGGGTTTTCCTCTTTTGAGGGCCTACTATATGTGGGGTTGAGTATAAAATGCATCATTACTATGAAATAAATTTTCATTATGATTCTCATTCCATGATTGATATCACTCTGTTTTGTACCAGTCCTGCATATTATTTTATGGTTTATTTCTTCGACCTCTTGCTATTTTATAATAAGACTAATAGGAATGAACTAAAGTAAAACTAATAAGCAGAGAATCATTTTATTGAGCTGGAAAATGCATGGTTAATTTGGTGACTCCATAATAGGTAATCATACATTTAAACAGTTGCTCATCTAAATTTTTCTCAATACCACCCACCAATCATACCATCTCTTCATCTTTCTCCTTAGTCTCCGTTATTTGGATCAGTCGGCATGTAGCCTCAGGAGCAGATTTCCTCTACTCCATCCTCTGAGGTTCCTCTTATCACCTGTAGTATCATCTGTGTACTTTCATCGTATCTGTCATACGGGGGGTGGTGATTTTGGTTTACTTGCTATTTTTCTTCAGAGATGAATTTGCAGTTTTCTAATGGTATTTATGAAGAGACAACTAGATAATCAAACATACTATTTTTACCACACTCACCACTTTCATTGTTCTTTGTTCCTTTTTGCATTCTGGCATCATTTGCTTTCTGTCTGAAGATGTCTTTAAGTGTTATGTCCTTAGTGTGGGTGTAGCTGGCAAACATTTTCTTAATTTATGTTTGCATAGGGATTTCTTCCATTGGCTTTAACATTTTTCCTTATTATACAAGTAATTCACATTTTTCTGGTAAA